>JAUCBJ010008278.1:0-77375 GCA_032718475.1 Nemertoderma westbladi | reverse complement strand
AAGTCGTTAGACTTGATTACTGTAAGAATTGTTGACTGACTGACTGGCTGGCTGGCTGGCTGACTGGCTGGCTGGCTGGCTGGCTGATCTACAGCCAAAACTACTCTAACGATTTTGATGAAATTTTCACAGCATCTAGATACCGCGATTCTAAGGTCCCTGGCATGATCGGCTACTCCGTCCATAGCCTCTGGGCTCGAAAAATAGAGATAAACGAAAAAAACGCCATAGGCGCAATGGTAAAATAACACCCATGACAGCTGGTGTTCTGATGGAAAATGGCTTATGTAATGCAATTCTACACAAGGCTTAGTATAAATCGATGAGGTTGCCAAGATTATTGTACTCAGTACACCCATACTGTTTGTTTAGGCCCTACCAACCACTCTGTGCAAACAAACATCAACTGGTTGGTTTGCTATTCTATAGGGAGCCACCTAACAAGGAAGTACATACAGTGCCAACTTTATAATCATTCACTGGGTTAGCCGGCTATTACAGCCTCAGCTGAATAACTCTTCCCAATGCTTTCTATGGCGATCTACAAGGTTACTCTCTCTTCTATGTTAATTGACGTGTAAGCTGATTGACTGTTAGTTACACAGTGTGTTGGGTACTATTGGATTGCACTGTATTTATAATAATAATTGTTTTATTTTTAAATCTTTCGGCCAACATTAATTCTGTGGAGGCAGTATGCTTATAAGGTGGAATGTTTACTCAGCCTCATACTGATACTGTGTAAGGCTAACACTAACATTATAGTTTGAAATATATATATCACTGCTTATTATCTGTATCAGGATACACACTGTGGCATTCTAAATGTTTTATACTGTAGGTGATTGACATTGTGCAAGCTGAATGACTGTTAGTTCTTTCAGACCATAGCCAAACATTGTTGAGGGAATTTAGTTTAGTTCACTCTACTGTGCCATTCAACTGAATGAATTTGAGCAATTGCCAAATTACAGAGTGGGATCTCTCTCTGACCATAGGTAAATAGCCCTTCCATTCTGACCATAGGTAAACATTGTTGAGGGAATTTATATTTGATTGATGACTTCCGACTTGCTTAACGGCGTCTTGACGCCGTCTCTAGTTAGGAACCGAGAGGTTCATTACTGTAAGAATTGTTAGCTGACTGGCTGACTGGCTGGCTGACTGATCTACAGCCAAAACTGCTCTAACGATTTTGATGAAATTTTCACAGCATCTAGATACCGCGATTCGAAGGTCCCTGGTATGTTCCGCTATTTCGTCCATGAGCCATGGGCTCGAAAAATAGACATAAACGAAAAAACGCCATTGGTGCAATGGTAAAATATCACCAATAACAGCTGGTGTCGTGATGAAAAATGGCTTATGTAATGGATTTCTACACAAGGCTTAGTATAAATCGATGAGGTTGCCAAGATTATTATACTTAGTACACCCATACTGTTTGTTTAGGCCCTATGACACTCTGTCAAAGCAAATATTAACTGGTTGGTTTAGTTTGAAATCTATTATTGCCTCAGCTGAATTACTCTTCCCAATGCGCATTCTATGGGAATATCTCCCTCTGCTAATGTAAGCTGAATGACTTAAGTACACAGTGTGTTGGCTACATTAATGCCGTTTTATTGTTGGATTACTCTCTGTCAGTCTCCCCTTCAGAACATTGTATAGGGAATTTAATTTAGTTTACTCTACTGTGCCATTCAGCTGAATGGATTTGAGCGATTGCCAAGTTACAGAGTTGGATCATTCTCTGACCATAGGCAAAGACATGAAATCTTTTTAAAAATATACTTTTTCCATGTTTTTTTTTTGACCAAAAATTTCAAAAAAAATTTTTTCGTAGCCAGTACTGCCAATCGATTCGCCATCAAAAATAACGCAAAAAAATTTTTTTGCAAAATTTTAAATTGCTGTAAATTTTTGGCGACTGGGGGGGGTCAATTTTTTTCGATCCGCTATAACTCCGGAACGCTTTGTCCAAATTCGATGGGGTTTTCATTTTTCAACTTAATTCGACGTCCTCTTTCAGCCTAACCATGTTTCGAAACCCCAAACAGCGCCGTTCAAAAATTGATTTTTTCTAGTTCTAGAATTTTACAAATTTTAAAAAAGTTGCAGTATTTTATTAACGCCTTTACGGAATTCGATAGCGTTTTCGATTTTTATATTAAACGCAATATCCTGAATCTCACTAGCCTAGTTTCGCGTCACCAATGCCAAGACTTCATACTTTTTGAGGAAAATTTTTCTAGAATAATTTTTACTTAATTACATTTATAGCGATTTCTTATTACTGCTTGCACATGAATTGATGGAGTTTTCAATTTATTAACTAAACACGATATCGCGCATCGCACCAGCTTGGTTTCGAAATTCCAAAACGAGTTGTTCTAGAATTGAGCAACTAATAATAGATCGAATTTATTAATAATTATTGTATGAAATATGATTGTATTTTTACATAATTATTAGTTCTATACTAATTCTCGTTGTCTCTTTTATTTAAAATAAAAAGTCGGTTCCTTATCGGGCCACTAGGCCCGTCACTAGTTAGCAAGTCGTTAGACTTGATTACTGTAAGAATTGTTGACTGACTGACTGGCTGGCTGGCTGGCTGACTGGCTGGCTGGCTGGCTGGCTGATCTACAGCCAAAACTACTCTAACGATTTTGATGAAATTTTCACAGCATCTAGATACCGCGATTCTAAGGTCCCTGGCATGATCGGCTACTCCGTCCATAGCCTCTGGGCTCGAAAAATAGAGATAAACGAAAAAAACGCCATAGGCGCAATGGTAAAATAACACCCGTGACAGCTGGTGTCCTGATGAAAAATGACTTATGTAATGCAATTCTACACAAGGCTTAGTATTAAATAGATGAGGTTGCCAAGAGTATTATACTCAGTACACCCATACTGTTTGTTTAGGCCCTACCAACCACTCTGTGCAAACAAACATCAACTGGTTGGTTTGCTATTCTATAGGGAGCCACCTAACAAGGAAGTACATACAGTGCCAACTTTATAATCATTCACTGGGTTAGCCGGCTATTACAGCCTCAGCTGAATAACTCTTCCCAATGCTTTCTATGGCGATCTACAAGGTTACTCTCTCTTCTATGTTAATTGACGTGTAAGCTGATTGACTGTTAGTTACACAGTGTGTTGGGTACTATTGGATTGCACTGTATTTATAATAATAATTGTTTTATTTTTAAATCTTTCGGCCAACATTAATTCTGTGGAGGCAGTATGCTTATAAGGTGGAATGTTTACTCAGCCTCATACTGATACTGTGTAAGGCTAACACTAACATTATAGTTTGAAATATATATATCACTGCTTATTATCTGTATCAGGATACACACTGTGGCATTCTAAATGTTTTATACTGTAGGTGATTGACATTGTGCAAGCTGAATGACTGTTAGTTCTTTCAGACCATAGCCAAACATTGTTGAGGGAATTTAGTTTAGTTCACTCTACTGTGCCATTCAACTGAATGAATTTGAGCAATTGCCAAATTACAGAGTGGGATCTCTCTCTGACCATAGGTAAATAGCCCTTCCATTCTGACCATAGGTAAACATTGTTGAGGGAATTTATATTTGATTGATGACTTCCGACTTGCTTAACGGCGTCTTGACGCCGTCTCTAGTTAGGAACCGAGAGGTTCATTACTGTAAGAATTGTTGACTGACTGGCTGGCTAATCTATAGCCAAAACTACTCTAACGATTTTGATGAAATTTTCACAGCGGCTGGATACCGCGATTCTAAGGTACCTGGTATGTTCCGCTATTTCGTCCATGAGCCTTGGGCTCGAAAAATAGAGATAAACGAAAAAACGCCATAGGCGCAATGGTAAAATAACACCAATGACAGCAGCTGGTGTCCTGATGAAAAATGGCTTATGTAATGGATTTCTACAGAAGGCTTAGTAATAAATCGATGAGGTTGCCAAGATTATTATACTCAGTACACCCACTGTTTGTATAGGCCACCACTCTCTGTCAAAGCAAACATTAACGGGTTGGTTTAGTTTATCGCCTCAGCTGAATTACTCTTCCCAATGCATTATATGCGAATATCTCACTCTGCTAATGTAAGCTGAATGACTGTTACGTACACAGTGAGTTGGCTACATTAATGCCAACATTATTGCAAAATGTTTTATTGTTGGATTACTCTCTGTCAGTCTCCCCTTCAGAACATTGTATAGGGAATTTACTTTAGTTTACTCTACTGTGCCATTCAGCTGAATGGATTTGAGCGATTGCCAAGTTACAGAGTTGGATCATTCTCTGACCATAGGCAAAGACATGAAATCTTTTTAAAAATATACTTTTTCCATGTTTTTTTTTTGACCAAAAATTTCAAAAAAAATTTTTTCGTAGCCAGTACTGCCAATCGATTCGCCATCAAAAATAACGCAAAAAAATTTTTTTGCAAAATTTTAAATTGCTGTAAATTTTTGGCGACTGGGGGGGGTCAATTTTTTTCGATCCGCTATAACTCCGGAACGCTTTGTCCAAATTCGATGGGGTTTTCATTTTTCAACTTAATTCGACGTCCTCTTTCAGCCTAACCATGTTTCGAAACCCCAAACAGCGCCGTTCAAAAATTGATTTTTTCTAGTTCTAGAATTTTACAAATTTTAAAAAAGTTGCAGTATTTTATTAACGCCTTTACGGAATTCGATAGCGTTTTCGATTTTTATATTAAACGCAATATCCTGAATCTCACTAGCCTAGTTTCGCGTCACCAATGCCAAGACTTCATACTTTTTGAGGAAAATTTTTCTAGAATAATTTTTACTTAATTACATTTATAGCGATTTCTTATTACTGCTTGCACATGAATTGATGGAGTTTTCAATTTATTAACTAAACACGATATCGCGCATCGCACCAGCTTGGTTTCGAAATTCCAAAACGAGTTGTTCTAGAATTGAGCAACTAATAATAGATCGAATTTATTAATAATTATTGTATGAAATATGATTGTATTTTTACATAATTATTAGTTCTATACTAATTCTCGTTGTCTCTTTTATTTAAAATAAAAAGTCGGTTCCTTATCGGGCCACTAGGCCCGTCACTAGTTAGCAAGTCGTTAGACTTGATTACTGTAAGAATTGTTGACTGACTGACTGGCTGGCTGGCTGGCTGACTGGCTGGCTGGCTGGCTGGCTGATCTACAGCCAAAACTACTCTAACGATTTTGATGAAATTTTCACAGCATCTAGATACCGCGATTCTAAGGTCCCTGGCATGATCGGCTACTCCGTCCATAGCCTCTGGGCTCGAAAAATAGAGATAAACGAAAAAAACGCCATAGGCGCAATGGTAAAATAACACCCGTGACAGCTGGTGTCCTGATGAAAAATGACTTATGTAATGCAATTCTACACAAGGCTTAGTATTAAATAGATGAGGTTGCCAAGAGTATTATACTCAGTACACCCATACTGTTTGTTTAGGCCCTACCAACCACTCTGTGCAAACAAACATCAACTGGTTGGTTTGCTATTCTATAGGGAGCCACCTAACAAGGAAGTACATACAGTGCCAACTTTATAATCATTCACTGGGTTAGCCGGCTATTACAGCCTCAGCTGAATAACTCTTCCCAATGCTTTCTATGGCGATCTACAAGGTTACTCTCTCTTCTATGTTAATTGACGTGTAAGCTGATTGACTGTTAGTTACACAGTGTGTTGGGTACTATTGGATTGCACTGTATTTATAATAATAATTGTTTTATTTTTAAATCTTTCGGCCAACATTAATTCTGTGGAGGCAGTATGCTTATAAGGTGGAATGTTTACTCAGCCTCATACTGATACTGTGTAAGGCTAACACTAACATTATAGTTTGAAATATATATATCACTGCTTATTATCTGTATCAGGATACACACTGTGGCATTCTAAATGTTTTATACTGTAGGTGATTGACATTGTGCAAGCTGAATGACTGTTAGTTCTTTCAGACCATAGCCAAACATTGTTGAGGGAATTTAGTTTAGTTCACTCTACTGTGCCATTCAACTGAATGAATTTGAGCAATTGCCAAATTACAGAGTGGGATCTCTCTCTGACCATAGGTAAATAGCCCTTCCATTCTGACCATAGGTAAACATTGTTGAGGGAATTTATATTTGATTGATGACTTCCGACTTGCTTAACGGCGTCTTGACGCCGTCTCTAGTTAGGAACCGAGAGGTTCATTACTGTAAGAATTGTTGACTGACTGGCTGGCTAATCTATAGCCAAAACTACTCTAACGATTTTGATGAAATTTTCACAGCGGCTGGATACCGCGATTCTAAGGTACCTGGTATGTTCCGCTATTTCGTCCATGAGCCTTGGGCTCGAAAAATAGAGATAAACGAAAAAACGCCATAGGCGCAATGGTAAAATAACACCAATGACAGCAGCTGGTGTCCTGATGAAAAATGGCTTATGTAATGGATTTCTACAGAAGGCTTAGTAATAAATCGATGAGGTTGCCAAGATTATTATACTCAGTACACCCACTGTTTGTATAGGCCACCACTCTCTGTCAAAGCAAACATTAACGGGTTGGTTTAGTTTATCGCCTCAGCTGAATTACTCTTCCCAATGCATTATATGCGAATATCTCACTCTGCTAATGTAAGCTGAATGACTGTTACGTACACAGTGAGTTGGCTACATTAATGCCAACATTATTGCAAAATGTTTTATTGTTGGATTACTCTCTGTCAGTCTCCCCTTCAGAACATTGTATAGGGAATTTACTTTAGTTTACTCTACTGTGCCATTCAGCTGAATGGATTTGAGCGATTGCCAAGTTACAGAGTTGGATCATTCTCTGACCATAGGCAAAGACATCAAATCTTTTTAAAAATATACATTTTTCCATTTTTTTTTTCTGACCAAAAATTTCAAAAAAAAATTTTTCTTAGCCAGTACTGCCAATCGATTCGCCATCAAAAATAACGCAAAAAAATTTTTTTGCAAAATTATAAATTACTGTAAATTTTTGGCGACTGGGGGGGGGGGTCAATTTTTTTCGATCCGCTGTAACTCCGGAACGCTTTGTCCAAATTCGATGGGGTTTTCATTTTTCAACTTAATTCGATGTCCTCTTTCAGCCTATCCATGTTTCGAAACCCTAAACAGCGCCGTTCAAAAATTAATTTTTTCTAGTTCTAGAATTTTACAAATTTCAAAAAAGTTGCAGTATTTTATTAACGCCTTTACGGAATTCGATAGCGTTTTCGATTTTTATAATGAACGCAATATCCTGAATTTCACTTGCCTAGTTTCGCGTCACCAATGCCAAGACTTCATACTTTTTGAGGAAAATTTTTCTAGAATAATTTTTATTTAATTACATTTATCGCGATTTCATATTACTGGTTGCACATGAATTGATGGAGTTTTCAATTTATTAACTAAACACGATATCGCGCATCGCACCAGCGTGGTTTCGAAATTCCAAAACGAGGTCTTCACTAGTTGCAGGTCGATTTTGTTCTAGAATTGAGCAACTAATAATAGATCGAATTTATTAATAATTATTGTATGAAATATGATTGTATTTTTACATAATTATTAGTTCTATACTAATTCTCGTTGTCTCTTTTATTTAAAATAAAAAGTCGGTTCCTTATCGGGCCGCTAGGCCCGTCACTAGTTAGGAACCGAGAGGTTCATCACTGTAAGAATTGTTAGCTGACTGGCTGACTGGCTGGCTGACTGGCTGGCTAATCTATAGCCAAAACTACTCTAACGATTTTGATGAAATTTTCACAGCGGCTGGATACCGCGATTCTAAGGTCTCTGGTATGTTCCGCTATTTCGTCCATGAGCCGTGGGCTCGAAAAATAGACATAAACGAAAAAACGCCATAGGCGCAATGGTAAAATATCACCAATAACAGCTGGTGTCGTGATGAAAAATGGCTTACGTAATGGATTTCTACACAAGGCTTAGTATAAATCGATGAGGTTGCCAAGATTATTCACTTAGTACACCAATACTGTTTGTTTAGGCCCTAGGACACTCTGTCAAAGCAAATATTAACTGGTTGGTTTAGTTTGAAATCTATTATTGCCTCAGCTGAATTACTCTTCCCAATGCGCACTCTATGGGAATATCTCCCTCTGCTAATGTAAGCTGAATGACTTAAGTACACAGTGAGTTGGCTACATTAATGTCAACATTATTGCAAAATGTTTTATTGTTGAACTCTCTGTCAGTCTCCCCTTCAGAACATTGTATAGGGAATTTACTTTAGTTTACTCTACTGAGTCATTCAGCTGAATGGATTTGAGCAATTGCCAAATTACAGAGTGGGATCTCTCTCTGACCATAGATAAATAACACTTCCCTTCTGAACAAAGGTAAACATTGTTGAGGGAACTTACCTTTGATTGACGACTTCCGACTTGCTTAACGGCGTCTTGACGCCGTCACTAGTTAGCAAGTCGTTAGACTTGATTACTGTAAGAATTGTTGACTGACTGACTGGCTGGCTGGCTGGCTGACTGGCTGGCTGGCTGGCTGGCTGATCTACAGCCAAAACTACTCTAACGATTTTGATGAAATTTTCACAGCATCTAGATACCGCGATTCTAAGGTCCCTGGCATGATCGGCTACTCCGTCCATAGCCTCTGGGCTCGAAAAATAGAGATAAACGAAAAAAACGCCATAGGCGCAATGGTAAAATAACACCCGTGACAGCTGGTGTCCTGATGAAAAATGACTTATGTAATGCAATTCTACACAAGGCTTAGTATTAAATAGATGAGGTTGCCAAGAGTATTATACTCAGTACACCCATACTGTTTGTTTAGGCCCTACCAACCACTCTGTGCAAACAAACATCAACTGGTTGGTTTGCTATTCTATAGGGAGCCACCTAACAAGGAAGTACATACAGTGCCAACTTTATAATCATTCACTGGGTTAGCCGGCTATTACAGCCTCAGCTGAATAACTCTTCCCAATGCTTTCTATGGCGATCTACAAGGTTACTCTCTCTTCTATGTTAATTGACGTGTAAGCTGATTGACTGTTAGTTACACAGTGTGTTGGGTACTATTGGATTGCACTGTATTTATAATAATAATTGTTTTATTCTAAGGTCCCTGGTATGTTCCGCTATTTCGTCCATGAGCCGTGGGCTCGAAAAATAGACATAAACGAAAAAACGCCATAGGCGCAATGATAAAAACACCAGCTGGCACTCATGAAAAATGGATAGAGAAAGCCTAGTAATGCTATTCTATAGGAATGGCCACCTAACAAGGAAATGCTTTCTCTGCCAAGTATTATCCTCACTCTACAACTCAGACAGTAAGCAAACAAAAGCTGTGGGATTCTAATGTATTACATCATAAGCTGATTGCTCTCCCAATAGCCCTCACACACTCACTGAATCGAATGAAATCGTATATCTATTAGCTTAATGCGAATAGCTGGTAAGCTGAATGCCATTTTAGTTATTGTGTACTGTTGATTGCAGAGTAGACTGCTATGTTGTATGTATTTAATTAAAATAATTTTCGTAGAGGGAAGTTAATTTGGGATTACTTTCTATCAGATGTAAGCAAAGCTGTTCAATGGGGTGGGTCATGGGACCCAAATATAGTACATTATGCATGGCAAACATTAATAAAATCATTCAGTCAACCTGGACCGAGGGTATTTGCTTAGTTAACTCTACTGTGCGAAAAACGAATTTATAATGTTACCCATACTTCAGGTGAATGAATTTTTAGATATTTGTACTGAAGGCAAGGAATTCTGATATAATTAAAATACAAGACAGGGGCTTGTTTCGATATGTAGTTGCGCCCTTCTAGCAGCACGTGAGATAATCAAATAATAGACACAATGTTTGACTTTGTCCCTTCGAGCAGCACGTGAGTTTTGCTTTGACCCTTCGATATATGTATTTGCGCCCTTCGAGCAGCACGTGAATTACATCAAATAATAGACACATTGTTTGACTTTGTCCCTTCGAGCAGCACGTGAGTTTTGCTTTGACCCTTCGATATATGTATTTGCGCCCTTCGAGCAGCACGGGGAGTCGACTCAGACCGAGCCGAGCCGAGCCGAGCCGAGCCGAGCCGAGCCGAGCCGAGCCGAGCCGAGCCGAGCGGAGCCGAGCCGAGCCGAGCCAAGCCAAGCCGAGACGAGCCGAGCCGAGCCGAGCCGAGCCGAGCCGAGCCGAGCCGAGCCGAGCCGAGCCGAGCCGAGCCGAGCCAAGCCGAGTCGAGCCGAGCCGAGCCAAGCCGAGCCGAGCCGAGCCGAGCCGAGCCGAGCCGAGCCGAGCCGAGCCGAGCCGAGCCGAGCCGAGCCGAGCCGAGCCGAGCCGAGCCGAGCCGAGCCGAGCCGAGCCGAGCCGAGCCGAGCCGAGCCGAGCCGAGCCGAGCCGAGCCGAGCCGAGCCGAGCCGAGCCGAGCCGAGCCGAGCCGAGCCGAGCCGAGCCGAGCCGAGCCGAGCCGTGCCGAGCCGAGCCGAGCCGAGCCGAGCCGAGCCGAGCCGAGCGGAGCCGAGCCGAGCCGAGCCGAGCCGAGCCGAGCCGAGCCGAGCCGAGCCGAGCCGAGCCGAGCCGAGCCGAGCCGAGCCGAGCCGAACCGAGCCGAGCCGAGCCGAACCGAGCCGAGCCGAGCCGAACCGAGCCGAGCCGAGCCGAGCCGAGCCGAGCCGAACCGAGCCGACTAGCAGCACGTGAGTTTTGCTTTGACCCTTGATATATGATGTTGCGCCCTTCGAGCAGCATGTGAGTTACATCAAATAATAGACACACTGTTTGACTTTGTCCCTTCGAGCAGCACGTGAGTTTGGCTTTGACCCTTCCAGCAGCGTGTGTCAATCGAGCCGAATCATACTGATCGAGCCGAATAGAACCAATCGAGGCGATCAAGCCGAGTCGAGCCCAATCGAGCCGAGTCAAGCCGAACGGAGCCAAGTTGAGCCCAATCAAGCCTAGTCGAGCCAGACTGAGGCAAGGCAAGCCCAATCGAGTCGAGTCGAGCCCAATAGAGCCGAGTCAAGCCCAATCAATCCTAGTCGAGCCTAATTGAGCCGAACCGAGCCAAGTCGAGCCCAATCGAGCCAGACTGAGCCAAGTTGAGACAAATCGAGCTGAGTCAAACCCAATCAATCCCAATCGAGCCGAGTCGAGCGGATTGAGCCCAATTGAGCCAAGTCGAGCCAGACCGGGCCGAGTCGAACCCAATCGTGCCGATTGAGCCAAATCGAGCTGAGTCGACTCAGACCGAGCCGAACCGAGCCCAATTGAACCGTGTCACGCCAAATTGAGCCGGACTGAGTCGAGTCGAGCCCAGTTCTATACTAATTCTCGTTGTCTCTTTTATTTAAAATAAAAAGTCGGTTCCTTATCGGGCCGCAAGGCCCGTCACTAGTTAGGAACCGAGAGGTTCATTACTGTAAGAATTGCTCGTGGCTGACTGGCTGGCTGACTGACTGACTGATCTACAGCCAAAACTACTCTAACGATTTTGATGAAATTTTCACAGCATCAAGATACCGCGATTATAAGGTCCCTGGTATGTTCCGCTATTTCGTCCATGAGCCGTGGGCTCGAAAAATAGACATAAACGAAAAAACGCCATAGGCGCAATGGTATAAAATAACACCAATAACAGCTGGTGTCGTGATGAAAAATGGCTTATGTAATGCATTTCTACAGAAGGCTTAGTAATAAATCGATGAGGTTGCCAAGATTATTATACTCAGTACACCCATACTGTTTGTATAGGCCACCACTCTCTGTCAAAGGAACATTAACTGGTTGGTTTAGTTTGAAATCTAATATCGCCTCAGCTGAATTACTCTTCCCAATGCAACCTATGGGAATATCTCACTCTGCTAATGTAAGCTGAATGACTGTTACGTACACAGTGAGTTGGCTACATTAATGCCAACATTATTGCAAAATGTTTTATTGTTGGATTACTCTCTGTCAGTCACCCCTTCAGAACATTGTATAGGGAATTTACTTTAGTTTACTCTACTGTGCCATTCAGCTGAATGGATTTGAGCGATTGCCAAGTTACAGAGTTGGATCATTCTCTGACCATAGGCAAAGACATCAAATCTTTTTAAAAATATACTTTTTCCGTGTTTTTTTTTCTGACCAAAAATTTCAAAAAAAAATTTTTCGTAGCCAGTACTGCCAATCGATTCGCCATCAAAAATAACGCAAAATTTTTTTTTTGCAAAATTTTAAATTACTGTAAATTTTTGGCGACTGGGGGGGGGGTCAATTTTTTTCGATCCGCTATAACTCCGGAACGCTTTGTCCAAATTCGATGGGGTTTTCATTTTTCAACTTAATTCGATGTCCTCTTTCAGCCTATCCATGTTTCCAAACCCCAAACAGCGCCGTTCAAAAATTAATTTTTTCCAGTTCTAGAATTTTACAAATTTCAAAAAAGTTGCAGTATTTTATTAATGCCTTTACGGAATTCGATAGCTTTTTCGATTTTTATATTAAACGCAATATCCTGAATCTCACTAGCCTAGTTTCGCGTCCCCAACGCCAAGACTTCATACTTTTTGAGGAAAATTTTTCTAGAATAATTTTTATTTAATTACATTTATCGCGATTTCTTATTACTGGTTGCACATGAATTGATGGAGTTTTCAATTTATTAACTAAACACGATATCGCGCATCGCACCAGCGTGGTTTCGAAATTCCAAAACGAGGTCTTCACTAGTTGCAGGTCGATTTTGTTCTAGAATTGAGTAACTAATAATAGATCGAATTTATTAATAATTATTGTATGAAATATGATTGTATTTTTACATTAGTTCTATTAATTCTCGTTGTCTCTTTTATTTGAAATAAAAAGTCGGTTCCTTATCGGGCCGCTAGGCCCGTCACTAGTTAGCAAGTCGTTAGACTTGATTACTGTAAGAATTGTTGACTGACTGACTGGCTGGCTGGCTGGCTGACTGGCTGGCTGGCTGGCTGGCTGATCTACAGCCAAAACTACTCTAACGATTTTGATGAAATTTTCACAGCATCTAGATACCGCGATTCTAAGGTCCCTGGCATGATCGGCTACTCCGTCCATAGCCTCTGGGCTCGAAAAATAGAGATAAACGAAAAAAACGCCATAGGCGCAATGGTAAAATAACACCCATGACAGCTGGTGTCCTGATGAAAAATGGCTTATGTAATGCATTTCTACACAAGGCTTAGTATAAATCGATGAGGTTGCCAAGATTATTGTACTTAGTACACCCATACTGTTTGTTTAGGCCCTAGGACACTCTATCAAAGCAAATATTAACTGGTTGATTTAGTTTGTGGTTCTACACAGGCTTAGTATAAATCGATGAGGCTGCCAACTGGTTGGTTTAGTTTGCAATCTATTACCGCCTCAGCTGAATAACTCTTCCCCCTGCTGAATGACTATTAGGTATACAGTGTATCGGCTACATTAATGCCAACATTAATACTGTGGAGGCTGTATGCTTATAAGGCGGAATGTTTACTCAGCCTCATACTGATACTCTGTAAGGCTTACACTAACATTATAGTTTGAAATATAAAAATAACTGCTTATTATCTGTATTGGGTTAATCACTGCGGCATTCAAAATGCTTTGTTAGGTGAATGACATTTAGTGGCTAAGATTATTCTCTGTCAGATTCCCTTCACACCATAGGCAAACATTGTTGAGGCTGAGGGAATTTACTTTAGTTTACTCTACTGAGTCATTCAGCTGAATGGATTTGAGCAATTGCCAAATTACAGAGTGGGATCTCTCTCTGACCATAGATAAATAACACTTCCCTTCTGAACAAAGGTAAACATTGTTGAGGGAACTTACCTTTGATTGACGACTTCCGACTTGCTTAACGGCGTCTTGACGCCGTCACTAGTTAGGAACCGAGAGGTTCGAGAGGTTCATTACTGTAAGAATTGTTGGCTGATTGACTGGCTGGTTAATCTATAGCCAAAACTACTCTAACGATTTTGATGAAATTTTCACAGCGGCTGGCTGACCGGATTCTAAGGTCCCTGGTATGTTCCGCTATTTCGTCCATGAGCCGTGGGCTCGAAAAATAGACATAAACGAAAAAACGCCATAGGCGCAATGATAAAAACACCAGCTGGCACTCATGAAAAATGGATCGAGATAGCCTAGTAATGCTATTCTATAGGAATGGCCACCTAACAAGGAAATGCTTTCTCTGCCAAGTATTATCCTCACTCTACAACTCAGACAGTAAGCAAACAAAAGCCGTGGGATTCTAATGTATTACATCATAAGCTGATTGCTCTCCCAATAGCCCTCACACACTCAATGAATCGAATGAAATCGAATATCTATTAGCTTAATGCGAATAGCTGGTAAGCTGAATGCCATTTTAGTTATTGCGTACTGTTGATTGCAGAGTTGTCTGCTATGTTGTATGTATTTAATTAAAATAATTTTCGTAGAGGGAAGTTAATTTGGGATTACTCTCTATCAGATGTAAGCAAAGCTGTTCAATGGGGTGGGCCATGGGACCCAAATATAGTACATTATGCATGGCAAACATTAATAAAATCATTCAGTCAACCTGAATGGTATTTGCTTTAGTTAACTACTGTGTGTGAAAAGCGAATTTATAATGTTACCCATACTTCAGGTAAATTAATTTTTAGATATTTTGTACTGAAGGCAAGGATTTCTGTTATAATTAAAATACAAGACAGGGGCTTGTTTCGATATATGTAGTTGCGCCCTTCGAGCAGCACGTGAGTTAATCAAATATTAGACACAATGTTTGACTTTGTCACTTCGAGCAGCACGTGAGTTTGGCTTTGACCCTTCGATATAATGTATTTGCGCCTTTCGAGCAGCGCGTGAGTTACATCAAATAATAGACACACTGTTTGACTTTGTCCCTTCGAGCAGCACGTGAGTTTTGCTTTGTCCCTTGATATATGATGTTGCGCCCTTCGAGCAGCTCATGAGTTACATCAAATAATAGACACACTGTTTGACTTTGTCCCTTCGAGCAGCACGTGAGTTTGGCTTTAACCCTTCCAGCATCGTGTGTCAATCGAGCCGAATCATACCGATTGAGCCGAATAGAACCAATCGAGGTGATCAAGCCGAGTCGAGCCCAATCGAGCCGAACAGAGCCGAGTTGAGCCCAATTAAGCCGAGTCGAGCCAGACTGAGCCGAGTCAAGCCCAATCGAGTCGAGTCGAGCCCAATAGAGCCGAGTCGAGCCCAATCAAGCCTAGTCGAGCCCAATTGAGCTGGACCGAGCCAAGTCGAACCCAATTGAGCCGGACTGAGCCAAGTTGAGCCAAATCGAGCCAAGTCAAGCCCAATCAATCCCATTCGAGCCGAGTCGTGTCGATTGAGCCGAATCGAGCCCAATTGAGCCTAGTCAAGCCGGACCGAGCCAAGTCGAACCCAATCGAGCCGAATCGAGCTGAGTCGACTCAGACCGAGCCGAGCCGAGCCGGGCCGAGCCGAGCCGAGCCGATCCGAGCCGAGCCGAGCCGAGCCGAGCCAAGCCGATCCGAGCCGAGCCGAGCCGTGTCGACCGTGTCACGCCAAATTGAGCCCGGATTGAGCCCAATCAAGCTGAGTCGAGCCCAATCGAGCCGAGTCGAGCCAGACTGAGCCGAGTCAAGCCCAAATCGAATCGAGTCGAGCCCAATCGAGCCGGGTCGAGCCCAATCAAGCCTAGTCGAGCCCAATTGAGCCGGACCGAGCCAAGTCGAGCCCAATCGAGCCAGACTGAGCCAAGTTGCGCCAAATCGATCCGAGTCAAGCCCAATCAATCCCAATTGAGCCGATTCGAGCTGAGTCGAGCAGATTGAGCTGAATCGAGCCCAATTGAGCCAAGTCGAGCTGGACCGAGCCGAGTCGAACCCAATCGAGCTGATTGAGCCGAATCAAGCTGAGTCGAGTCAGATCGAGCCGAGCCGAGCCTAATCGAGCCAAACCGAGCCGATCAAACCAAGTCGAACTAAATCGTGCCCAATCGTGCAAGACCGAGCCGAGCTCGTTGTCTCTTTTATTTGAAATAAAAAGTCGGTTCCTTATCGGGCCGCTAGGCCCGTCACTAGTTAGCAAGTCGTTAGACTTGATTACTGTAAGAATTGTTGACTGACTGACTGGCTGGCTGGCTGGCTGACTGGCTGGCTGGCTGGCTGGCTGATCTACAGCCAAAACTACTCTAACGATTTTGATGAAATTTTCACAGCGGCTAGATACCGCGATTCTAAGGTCCCTGGTATGTTCCGCTACTTCGTCCATGAGCCGCTGGGCTCGAAAAATAGACATAAACGAAAAAAACGCCATAGGCGCAATGGTAAAATAACACCAATAACAGCTGGTGTCGTGATGAAAAATGGCTTATGTAATGGATTTCTACACAAGGCTTAGTATAAATCGATGAGGTTGCCAAGATTATTGTACTCAGTACACCCATACTGTTTGTTTAGGCCCTACCAACCACTCTGTGCAAACAAACATCAACTGGTTGGTTTGCTATTCTATAGGGAGCCACCTAACAAGGAAGTACATACAGTGCCAACTTTATAATCATTCACTGGGTTAGCCGGCTATTACAGCCTCAGCTGAATAACTCTTCCCAATGCTTTCTATGGCGATCTACAAGGTTACTCTCTCTTCTATGTTAATTGACGTGTAAGCTGATTGACTGTTAGTTACACAGTGTGTTGGGTACTATTGGATTGCACTGTATTTACTAGAGACGGCGTCAAGACGCCGTTAAGCAAGTCGGAAGTCATCAATCAAATGTAAATTCCATCAACAAGCTGTCATTGGTGTTATTTTACCATTGCGCCTATGGCGTTTTTTCGTTTATGTCTATTTTTCGAGCCCACGGCTCATGGACGAAATAGCGGAACATACCAGGGACCTTAGAATCGCGGTATCTAGCCGCTGTGAAAATTTCATCAAAATCGTTAGAGTAGTTTTGGCTGTAGATCAGCCAGCCAGCCAGCCAGCCAGTCAGCCAGCCAGCCAGCCAGTCAATCAGCCAACAATTCTTACAGTAATCAAGTCCTACGACTTGCTAATAATAATAATTGTTTTATTTTTAAATCTTTCGGCCAACATTAATTCTGTGGAGGCAGTATGCTTATAAGGTGGAATGTTTACTCAGCCTCATACTGATACTGTGTAAGGCTAACACTAACATTATAGTTTGAAATATATATATCACTGCTTATTATCTGTATCAGGATACACACTGTGGCATTCTAAATGTTTTATACTGTAGGTGATTGACATTGTGCAAGCTGAATGACTGTTAGTTCTTTCAGACCATAGCCAAACATTGTTGAGGGAATTTAGTTTAGTTCACTCTACTGTGCCATTCAACTGAATGAATTTGAGCAATTGCCAAATTACAGAGTGGGATCTCTCTCTGACCATAGGTAAATAGCCCTTCCATTCTGACCATAGGTAAACATTGTTGAGGGAATTTATATTTGATTGATGACTTCCGACTTGCTTAACGGCGTCTTGACGCCGTCTCTAGTTAGGAACCGAGAGGTTCATTACTGTAAGAATTGTTAGCTGACTGGCTGACTGGCTGGCTGACTGGCTGGCTAATCTATAGCCAAAACTACTCTAACGATTTTGATGAAATTTTCACAGCGGCTGGATACCGCGATTCTAAGGTCTCTGGTATGTTCCGCTATTTCGTCCATGAGCCGTGGGCTCGAAAAATAGACATAAACGAAAAAACGCCATAGGCGCAATGGTAAAATATCACCAATAACAGCTGGTGTCGTGATGAAAAATGGCTTACGTAATGGATTTCTACACAAGGCTTAGTATAAATCGATGAGGTTGCCAAGATTATTGTACTTAGTACACCCATACTGTTTGTTTAGGCCCTAGGACACTCTGTCAAAGCAAATATTAACTGGTTGATTTAGTTTGTGGTTCTACACAGGCTTAGTATAAATCGATGAGGCTGCCAACTGGTTGGTTTAGTTTGCAATCTATTACCGCCTCAGCTGAATAACTCTTCCCCCTGCTGAATGACTATTAGGTATACAGTGTATCGGCTACATTAATGCCAACATTAATACTGTGGAGGCTGTATGCTTATAAGGTGGAATGTTTACTCAGCCTTATACTGATACTCTGTAAGGCTAAGACCAACATTATTGCAAAATGTTTTATTGTTGGATTACTCTCTGTCAGTCTCCCCTTCAGAACATTGTAAAGGGAATTTACTTTAGTTTACTCTACTGTGCCATTCAGCTGAATGGATTTGAGCGATTGCCAAGTTACAGAGTTGGATCATTCTCTGACCATAGGCAAAGACATCAAATCTTTTTAAAAATATACTTTTCCATGTTTTTTTTTCTGACCAAAAATTTCAAAAAAAAATTTTTCGTAGCCAGTACTGCCAATCGATTCGCCATCAAAAATAACGCAAAAAATTTTTTTTGCAAAATTTTAAATTACTGTAAATTTTTGGCGACTGGGGGGGGGGTCAATTTTTTTCGATCCGCTATAACTCCGGAATGCTTTGTCCAAATTTGATGGGGTTTTCATTTTTCAACTTAATTCGATGTCCTCTTTCAGCCTATCCATGTTTCGAAACCCTAAACAGCGCCGTTCAAAAATTAATTTTTTCTAGTTCTAGAATTTTACAAATTTCAAAAAAGTTGCAGTATTTTATTAACGCCTTTACGGAATTCGATAGCGTTTTCGATTTTTATAATGAACGCAATATCCTGAATCTCACTTGCCTAGTTTCGCGTCACCAATGCCAAGACTTCATACTTTTTGAGGAAATTTTTTCTAGAATAATTTTTATTTAATTACATTTATCGCGATTTCTTATTACTGGTTGCACATGAACTGAAGGAGTTTTCAATTTATTAACTAAACACGATATCGCGCATCGCACCAGAGTGTTTTCGAAATTCCAAAACGAGGTCTTCACTAGTTGCAGGTCGATTTTGTTCTAGAATTGAGCAACTAATAATAGATCGAATTTATTAATAATTATTGTATGAAATATGATTGTATTTTTACATAATTATTAGTTCTATACTAATTCTCGTTGTCTCTTTTATTTGAAATAAAAAGTCGGTTCCTTATCGGGCCGCTAGGCCCGTCACTAGTTAGGAACCGAGAGGTTCATTACTGTAAGAATTGTTGGCTGATTGATTGATTGACTGGCTGGCTGGTTAATCTATAGCCAGAACTACTCTAACGATTTTGATGAAATTTTCACAGCGGCTGGATACCGCGATTCTAAGGTCCCTTGTATGTTCCGCTATTTCGTCCATGAGCCGTGGGCTCGAAAAATAGACATAAACGAAAAAACGCCATAGGCGCAATGGTAAAATAACACCAATAACAGCTGGTGTCGTGATGAAAAATGGCTTATGTAATGGATTTCTACACAAGGCTTAGTATAAATCGATGAGGTTGCCAAGATTATTGTACTCAGTACTCCCATACTGTTTGTTTAGGCCCTAGGACACTCTGTCAAAGCAAATATTAACTGGTTGGTTTAGTTAGAAATCTATTATCGCCTCAGCTGAATTACTCTTCCCAATGCATTCTATGAGAATATCTCACTCTGCTAATGTAAGCTGAATGACTTTAAGTACAGTGTGTTGGCTACATTAATGCCAACATTATTGCAAAATGTTTTATTGTTGGATTACTCTCTGTCAGTCTCCCCTTCAGAACATTGTATAGGGAATTTACTTTAGTTTACTCTATTGTGCCATTCAGCTGAATGGATTTGAGCGATTGCCAAGTTACAGAGTTGGATCATTCTCTGACCATAGGCAAAGACATCAAATCTTTTTAAAAATATACTTTTTCCATGTTTTTTTTTCTGACCAAAAATTTCAAAAAAAAATTTTTCGTAGCCAGTACTGCCAATCGATTCGCCATCAAAAATAACGCAAAAAATTTTTTTTGCAAAATTTTAAATTACTGTAAATTTTTGGCGACTGGGGGGGGGGGGGTCAATTTTTTTCGATCCGCTATAACTCCGGAACGCTTTGTCCAAATTCGATGGGGTTTTTATTTTTCAACTTAATTCGATGTCCTCTTTCAGTCTATCCATGTTTCGAAACCCCAAACAGCGCCGTTCAAAATTTAATTTTTTCTAGTTCTAGAATTTTACAAATTTCAAAAAAGTTGCAGTATTTTATTAACGCCTTTACGGAATTCGATAGCGTTTTCGATTTTTATATTAAACGCAATATCCTGAATCTCACTAGCCTAGTTTCGCGTCACCAACGCCAAGACTTCATACTTTTTGAGGAAAATTTTTCTAGAATAATTTTTTTTAATTACATTTATCGCGATTTCTTATTACTGGTTTCACATGAATTGATGGAGTTTTCAATTTATTAACTAAACACGATATCGCGCATCGCACCAGCGTGGTTTCGAAATTCCAAAACGAGGTCTTCACTAGTTGCAGGTCGATTTTGTTCTAGAATTGAGCAACTAATAATAGATCGAATTTATTAATAATTATTGTATGAAATATGATTGTATTTTTACATAATTATTAGTTCTATACTCGCCCTTCGAGCAGCAAGTGAGTTAATCAAATATTAGACACAATGTTTGACTTTGTCCCTTCGAGCAGCACGTGAGTTTGGCTTTGACCCATCGAGCAGCACGTGAGTTACATCAAATAATAGACACACTGTTTGACTTTGTCCCTTCGAGCAGCACGTGAGTTTTGCTTTGACCCTTGATATATGATGTTGCGTCCTTCGAGCAGCACGTGAGTTACATCAAATAATAGACTCACTGTTTGACTTCGTCCCTTCGAGCAGCACGTGGGTTTGGCTTTGACCCTTCCAGCAGCGTGTGTCAATCGAGCCGAATAGAACCAATCGAGGCGATCAAGCCGAGACGAGCCAATCGAGCCGAGTTAGCCGAATGGAACCGAGTTGAGCCCAATCAAGCCGAGCGATCCAAACTGAGCCGAGACAAGCCCAATCGAGTTGAGTCGAGCCCAATAGAGCCGAGTCGAACCCAATCAATCCTAGTCGAGCCCAATTGAGCCGGACCGAGCCAAGTCGAGCCCAATCGAGCCATACTGTGCCAAGTTGAGCCAAATCAAGCCGAGTCAAGCCCAAATCAATCCAAACCGAGCCGAGTCGAGTGGATTGAGCCGAGTCGAGCTGAACCGAGCCGAGTCAAACCCAATCGAGCCGATTGAGCCGAATCGAGCTGAGTCGACTCAGATCGAGCCGAGCCGAACCCAATCGAGCCATGTCACGCCAAATTGAGCCGGACTGAGTCGAGTCGAGACCAATCAAGCCGAGTCGAGCCGAGTCGAGCCGGACGGAGCCGAGTTGAGCCTAATCGAATCGAGTCGAGCCCAATAGAGCCGAGTCGAGCCAAATCAAGCCTAGTCGCGCCCAATTGAGCCGGACCGAGCCCAGTCGAGCTAGACTGAGCCAAGTTGAGCCAAATCGAGCCGAATCAAGACCAATCAAGCCCAATCGAGCTGAGTCGAGACCAATCGAGCCGAGTCGAGCCCAATTGAGCCAAGTCGAGCCAGACCGAACCGAGTCGAACCCAATCAAGCCGATTGAGACGAATCGAGCTGAGTCGAGTCGAGCCCAATCAAGCTGAGTCGAGCCCAATCGAGCCAAACCGAGCCCATCAAGCCAAGTCGAAC
The DNA here is from genome assembly GCA_032718475.1 of Nemertoderma westbladi. Lineage (NCBI taxonomy): Eukaryota > Metazoa > Xenacoelomorpha > Nemertodermatida > Nemertodermatidae > Nemertoderma > Nemertoderma westbladi. The sequence continues at coordinate 55,667 of JAUCBJ010008278.1, read as the reverse complement.
TGAATCGAGCCCAATCATGCCAGACCGAGCCGAGCTCGTTGTCTCTTTTATTTGAAATAAAAAGTCGGTTCCTTATCGGGCCGCTAGGCCCGTCACTAGTTAGGAACCGAGAGGTTCATTACTGTAAGAATTGTTGGCTGATTGATTGATTGATTGATTGATTGATTGATTGACTGGCTGGCTAATCTACAGCCAAAACTACTCTAACGATTTTGATGAAATTTTCACAGCGGCTAGATACCGCGATTCTAAGGTCCCTGGTATGTTCCGCTATTTCGTCCATGAGCCATGGTCTCGAAAAATAGACATCAACGAAAAAACGCCATTGGCGCAATGGTAAAATAACACCAATGACAGCTGGTGTCCTCATGAAAAATGGCTTATGTAATGCATTTCTACACAAGGCTTAGTAATAAATCGATGAGGTTGCCAAGATTATTATACTCAGTACACTGATACTGTTTGTATAGGCAACCACTCTCTGTCAAAGCAAACATTAACTGGTTGGTTTAGTTAATCGCCTCAGCTGAATTACTCTTCCCAATGCATTCTATGCGAATATCTCACTCTGCTAATGTAAGCTGAATGACTTAAGTACACAGTGTGTTGGCTACATTAATGCCAACATTATTGCAAAATGTTTTATTGTTGGATTACTCTCTGTCAGTCTCCCCTTCAGAACATTGTATAGGGAATTTAATTTAGTTTACTCTACTGTGCCATTCAGCTGAATGGATTTGAGCGATTGCCAAGTACAGAGTTGGATCATTCTCTGACCATAGGCAAAGACATCAAATCTTTTTAAGAATATACTTTTTCCATGTTTTTTTTTCTGACCAAAAATTTCAAAAAAAATTTTTCGTAGCCAGTACTGCCAATCGATTCGCCATAAAAAATAACGCAAAAAATTTTTTTTGCAAAATTTTAAATTACTGTAAATTTTTGGCGACTGGGGGGGGTCAATTTTTTTCGATCCGCTATAACTCCGGAACGCTTTGTCCAAATTCGATGGGGTTTTCATTTTTCAACTTAATTCGATGTCCTCTTTCAGCCTATCCATGTTTCGAAACCCCAAACAGCGCCGTTCAAAAATTATTTTTTTCTAGTTCTAGAATTTTACAAATTTCAAAAAAGTTGCAGTATTTTATTAACGCCTTTACGGAATTCGATAGCGTTTTCGATTTTTATATTAAACGCAATATCCTGAATCTCACTAGCCTAGTTTCGCGTCACCAATGCCAAGATTTCATACTTTTTGAGGAAAATTTTTCTAGAATAATTTTTATTTAATTACATTTATCGCGATTTCTTATTACTGATTGCACATGAATTGATGGAGTTTTCAATTTATTAACTAAACACGATATTGCGCATCGCACCAGCGTGGTTTCGAAATTCCAAAACGAGGTCTTCACTAGTTGCAGGTCGATTTTGTTCTAGAATTGAGCAACTAATAATGGATCGAATTTATTAATAATTATTGTATGAAATATGATTGTATTTTTAGATAATTATTAGTTCTATACTAATTCTCGTTGTCTCTTTTATTTAAAATAAAAAGTCGGTTCCTTATCGGGCCGCTAGGCCCGTCACTAGTTAGCAAGTCGTTAGACTTGATTACTGTAAGAATTGTTGACTGACTGACTGGCTGGCTGGCTGGCTGACTGGCTGGCTGGCTGGCTGGCTGATCTACAGCCAAAACTACTCTAACGATTTTGATGAAATTTTCACAGCATCTAGATACCGCGATTCTAAGGTCCCTGGCATGATCGGCTACTCCGTCCATAGCCTCTGGGCTCGAAAAATAGAGATAAACGAAAAAAACGCCATAGGCGCAATGGTAAAATAACACCCATGACAGCTGGTGTTCTGATGGAAAATGGCTTATGTAATGCAATTCTACACAAGGCTTAGTATAAATCGATGAGGTTGCCAAGATTATTGTACTCAGTACACCCATACTGTTTGTTTAGGCCCTACCAACCACTCTGTGCAAACAAACATCAACTGGTTGGTTTGCTATTCTATAGGGAGCCACCTAACAAGGAAGTACATACAGTGCCAACTTTATAATCATTCACTGGGTTAGCCGGCTATTACAGCCTCAGCTGAATAACTCTTCCCAATGCTTTCTATGGCGATCTACAAGGTTACTCTCTCTTCTATGTTAATTGACGTGTAAGCTGATTGACTGTTAGTTACACAGTGTGTTGGGTACTATTGGATTGCACTGTATTTATAATAATAATTGTTTTATTTTTAAATCTTTCGGCCAACATTAATTCTGTGGAGGCAGTATGCTTATAAGGTGGAATGTTTACTCAGCCTCATACTGATACTGTGTAAGGCTAACACTAACATTATAGTTTGAAATATATATATCACTGCTTATTATCTGTATCAGGATACACACTGTGGCATTCTAAATGTTTTATACTGTAGGTGATTGACATTGTGCAAGCTGAATGACTGTTAGTTCTTTCAGACCATAGCCAAACATTGTTGAGGGAATTTAGTTTAGTTCACTCTACTGTGCCATTCAACTGAATGAATTTGAGCAATTGCCAAATTACAGAGTGGGATCTCTCTCTGACCATAGGTAAATAGCCCTTCCATTCTGACCATAGGTAAACATTGTTGAGGGAATTTATATTTGATTGATGACTTCCGACTTGCTTAACGGCGTCTTGACGCCGTCTCTAGTTAGCAAGTCGTTAGACTTGATTACTGTAAGAATTGTTGACTGACTGACTGGCTGGCTGGCTGGCTGACTGGCTGGCTGGCTGGCTGGCTGATCTACAGCCAAAACTACTCTAACGATTTTGATGAAATTTTCACAGCATCTAGATACCGCGATTCTAAGGTCCCTGGCATGATCGGCTACTCCGTCCATAGCCTCTGGGCTCGAAAAATAGAGATAAACGAAAAAAACGCCATAGGCGCAATGGTAAAATAACACCCATGACAGCTGGTGTTCTGATGGAAAATGGCTTATGTAATGCAATTCTACACAAGGCTTAGTATAAATCGATGAGGTTGCCAAGATTATTGTACTCAGTACACCCATACTGTTTGTTTAGGCCCTACCAACCACTCTGTGCAAACAAACATCAACTGGTTGGTTTGCTATTCTATAGGGAGCCACCTAACAAGGAAGTACATACAGTGCCAACTTTATAATCATTCACTGGGTTAGCCGGCTATTACAGCCTCAGCTGAATAACTCTTCCCAATGCTTTCTATGGCGATCTACAAGGTTACTCTCTCTTCTATGTTAATTGACGTGTAAGCTGATTGACTGTTAGTTACACAGTGTGTTGGGTACTATTGGATTGCACTGTATTTATAATAATAATTGTTTTATTTTTAAATCTTTCGGCCAACATTAATTCTGTGGAGGCAGTATGCTTATAAGGTGGAATGTTTACTCAGCCTCATACTGATACTGTGTAAGGCTAACACTAACATTATAGTTTGAAATATATATATCACTGCTTATTATCTGTATCAGGATACACACTGTGGCATTCTAAATGTTTTATACTGTAGGTGATTGACATTGTGCAAGCTGAATGACTGTTAGTTCTTTCAGACCATAGCCAAACATTGTTGAGGGAATTTAGTTTAGTTCACTCTACTGTGCCATTCAACTGAATGAATTTGAGCAATTGCCAAATTACAGAGTGGGATCTCTCTCTGACCATAGGTAAATAGCCCTTCCATTCTGACCATAGGTAAACATTGTTGAGGGAATTTATATTTGATTGATGACTTCCGACTTGCTTAACGGCGTCTTGACGCCGTCTCTAGTTAGGAACCGAGAGGTTCATTACTGTAAGAATTGTTAGCTGACTGGCTGACTGGCTGGCTGACTGATCTACAGCCAAAACTGCTCTAACGATTTTGATGAAATTTTCACAGCATCTAGATACCGCGATTCGAAGGTCCCTGGTATGTTCCGCTATTTCGTCCATGAGCCATGGGCTCGAAAAATAGACATAAACGAAAAAACGCCATTGGTGCAATGGTAAAATATCACCAATAACAGCTGGTGTCGTGATGAAAAATGGCTTATGTAATGGATTTCTACACAAGGCTTAGTATAAATCGATGAGGTTGCCAAGATTATTATACTTAGTACACCCATACTGTTTGTTTAGGCCCTATGACACTCTGTCAAAGCAAATATTAACTGGTTGGTTTAGTTTGAAATCTATTATTGCCTCAGCTGAATTACTCTTCCCAATGCGCATTCTATGGGAATATCTCCCTCTGCTAATGTAAGCTGAATGACTTAAGTACACAGTGTGTTGGCTACATTAATGCCGTTTTATTGTTGGATTACTCTCTGTCAGTCTCCCCTTCAGAACATTGTATAGGGAATTTAATTTAGTTTACTCTACTGTGCCATTCAGCTGAATGGATTTGAGCGATTGCCAAGTTACAGAGTTGGATCATTCTCTGACCATAGGCAAAGACATGAAATCTTTTTAAAAATATACTTTTTCCATGTTTTTTTTTTGACCAAAAATTTCAAAAAAAATTTTTTCGTAGCCAGTACTGCCAATCGATTCGCCATCAAAAATAACGCAAAAAAATTTTTTTGCAAAATTTTAAATTGCTGTAAATTTTTGGCGACTGGGGGGGGTCAATTTTTTTCGATCCGCTATAACTCCGGAACGCTTTGTCCAAATTCGATGGGGTTTTCATTTTTCAACTTAATTCGACGTCCTCTTTCAGCCTAACCATGTTTCGAAACCCCAAACAGCGCCGTTCAAAAATTGATTTTTTCTAGTTCTAGAATTTTACAAATTTTAAAAAAGTTGCAGTATTTTATTAACGCCTTTACGGAATTCGATAGCGTTTTCGATTTTTATATTAAACGCAATATCCTGAATCTCACTAGCCTAGTTTCGCGTCACCAATGCCAAGACTTCATACTTTTTGAGGAAAATTTTTCTAGAATAATTTTTACTTAATTACATTTATAGCGATTTCTTATTACTGCTTGCACATGAATTGATGGAGTTTTCAATTTATTAACTAAACACGATATCGCGCATCGCACCAGCTTGGTTTCGAAATTCCAAAACGAGTTGTTCTAGAATTGAGCAACTAATAATAGATCGAATTTATTAATAATTATTGTATGAAATATGATTGTATTTTTACATAATTATTAGTTCTATACTAATTCTCGTTGTCTCTTTTATTTAAAATAAAAAGTCGGTTCCTTATCGGGCCACTAGGCCCGTCACTAGTTAGCAAGTCGTTAGACTTGATTACTGTAAGAATTGTTGACTGACTGACTGGCTGGCTGGCTGGCTGACTGGCTGGCTGGCTGGCTGGCTGATCTACAGCCAAAACTACTCTAACGATTTTGATGAAATTTTCACAGCATCTAGATACCGCGATTCTAAGGTCCCTGGCATGATCGGCTACTCCGTCCATAGCCTCTGGGCTCGAAAAATAGAGATAAACGAAAAAAACGCCATAGGCGCAATGGTAAAATAACACCCGTGACAGCTGGTGTCCTGATGAAAAATGACTTATGTAATGCAATTCTACACAAGGCTTAGTATTAAATAGATGAGGTTGCCAAGAGTATTATACTCAGTACACCCATACTGTTTGTTTAGGCCCTACCAACCACTCTGTGCAAACAAACATCAACTGGTTGGTTTGCTATTCTATAGGGAGCCACCTAACAAGGAAGTACATACAGTGCCAACTTTATAATCATTCACTGGGTTAGCCGGCTATTACAGCCTCAGCTGAATAACTCTTCCCAATGCTTTCTATGGCGATCTACAAGGTTACTCTCTCTTCTATGTTAATTGACGTGTAAGCTGATTGACTGTTAGTTACACAGTGTGTTGGGTACTATTGGATTGCACTGTATTTATAATAATAATTGTTTTATTTTTAAATCTTTCGGCCAACATTAATTCTGTGGAGGCAGTATGCTTATAAGGTGGAATGTTTACTCAGCCTCATACTGATACTGTGTAAGGCTAACACTAACATTATAGTTTGAAATATATATATCACTGCTTATTATCTGTATCAGGATACACACTGTGGCATTCTAAATGTTTTATACTGTAGGTGATTGACATTGTGCAAGCTGAATGACTGTTAGTTCTTTCAGACCATAGCCAAACATTGTTGAGGGAATTTAGTTTAGTTCACTCTACTGTGCCATTCAACTGAATGAATTTGAGCAATTGCCAAATTACAGAGTGGGATCTCTCTCTGACCATAGGTAAATAGCCCTTCCATTCTGACCATAGGTAAACATTGTTGAGGGAATTTATATTTGATTGATGACTTCCGACTTGCTTAACGGCGTCTTGACGCCGTCTCTAGTTAGGAACCGAGAGGTTCATTACTGTAAGAATTGTTGACTGACTGGCTGGCTAATCTATAGCCAAAACTACTCTAACGATTTTGATGAAATTTTCACAGCGGCTGGATACCGCGATTCTAAGGTACCTGGTATGTTCCGCTATTTCGTCCATGAGCCTTGGGCTCGAAAAATAGAGATAAACGAAAAAACGCCATAGGCGCAATGGTAAAATAACACCAATGACAGCAGCTGGTGTCCTGATGAAAAATGGCTTATGTAATGGATTTCTACAGAAGGCTTAGTAATAAATCGATGAGGTTGCCAAGATTATTATACTCAGTACACCCACTGTTTGTATAGGCCACCACTCTCTGTCAAAGCAAACATTAACGGGTTGGTTTAGTTTATCGCCTCAGCTGAATTACTCTTCCCAATGCATTATATGCGAATATCTCACTCTGCTAATGTAAGCTGAATGACTGTTACGTACACAGTGAGTTGGCTACATTAATGCCAACATTATTGCAAAATGTTTTATTGTTGGATTACTCTCTGTCAGTCTCCCCTTCAGAACATTGTATAGGGAATTTACTTTAGTTTACTCTACTGTGCCATTCAGCTGAATGGATTTGAGCGATTGCCAAGTTACAGAGTTGGATCATTCTCTGACCATAGGCAAAGACATCAAATCTTTTTAAAAATATACATTTTTCCATTTTTTTTTTCTGACCAAAAATTTCAAAAAAAAATTTTTCTTAGCCAGTACTGCCAATCGATTCGCCATCAAAAATAACGCAAAAAAATTTTTTTGCAAAATTATAAATTACTGTAAATTTTTGGCGACTGGGGGGGGGGGTCAATTTTTTTCGATCCGCTGTAACTCCGGAACGCTTTGTCCAAATTCGATGGGGTTTTCATTTTTCAACTTAATTCGATGTCCTCTTTCAGCCTATCCATGTTTCGAAACCCTAAACAGCGCCGTTCAAAAATTAATTTTTTCTAGTTCTAGAATTTTACAAATTTCAAAAAAGTTGCAGTATTTTATTAACGCCTTTACGGAATTCGATAGCGTTTTCGATTTTTATAATGAACGCAATATCCTGAATTTCACTTGCCTAGTTTCGCGTCACCAATGCCAAGACTTCATACTTTTTGAGGAAAATTTTTCTAGAATAATTTTTATTTAATTACATTTATCGCGATTTCATATTACTGGTTGCACATGAATTGATGGAGTTTTCAATTTATTAACTAAACACGATATCGCGCATCGCACCAGCGTGGTTTCGAAATTCCAAAACGAGGTCTTCACTAGTTGCAGGTCGATTTTGTTCTAGAATTGAGCAACTAATAATAGATCGAATTTATTAATAATTATTGTATGAAATATGATTGTATTTTTACATAATTATTAGTTCTATACTAATTCTCGTTGTCTCTTTTATTTAAAATAAAAAGTCGGTTCCTTATCGGGCCGCTAGGCCCGTCACTAGTTAGGAACCGAGAGGTTCATTACTGTAAGAATTGTTAGCTGACTGGCTGACTGGCTGGCTGACTGGCTGGCTAATCTATAGCCAAAACTACTCTAACGATTTTGATGAAATTTTCACAGCGGCTGGATACCGCGATTCTAAGGTCTCTGGTATGTTCCGCTATTTCGTCCATGAGCCGTGGGCTCGAAAAATAGACATAAACGAAAAAACGCCATAGGCGCAATGGTAAAATATCACCAATAACAGCTGGTGTCGTGATGAAAAATGGCTTACGTAATGGATTTCTACACAAGGCTTAGTATAAATCGATGAGGTTGCCAAGATTATTCACTTAGTACACCAATACTGTTTGTTTAGGCCCTAGGACACTCTGTCAAAGCAAATATTAACTGGTTGGTTTAGTTTGAAATCTATTATTGCCTCAGCTGAATTACTCTTCCCAATGCGCACTCTATGGGAATATCTCCCTCTGCTAATGTAAGCTGAATGACTTAAGTACACAGTGAGTTGGCTACATTAATGTCAACATTATTGCAAAATGTTTTATTGTTGAACTCTCTGTCAGTCTCCCCTTCAGAACATTGTATAGGGAATTTACTTTAGTTTACTCTAATGTGCCATTCAGCTGAATGGATTTGAGCGATTGCCAAGTTACAGAGTTGGATCATTCTCTGACCATAGGCAAAGACATCAAATCTTTTTAAAAATATACTTTTTCCATGTTTTTTTTTCTGACCAAAAATTTCAAAAAAAAATTTTCGTAGCCAGTACTGCCAATCGATTCGCCATCAAAAATAACGCAAAAAATTTTTTTTGCAAAATTTTAAATTACTGTAAATTTTTGGCGACTGGGGGGGGGTCAATTTTTTTCGATCCGCTATAACTCCGGAACGCTTCGTCCAAATTCGATGGGGTTTTCATTTTTCAACTTAATTCGATGTCCTCTTTCAGCCTATCCATGTTTCGAAACCCCAAACAGCGCCGTTCAAAAATTATTTTTTTCTAGTTCTAGAATTTTACAAATTTCAAAAAAGTTGCAGTATTTTATTAACGCCTTTACGGAATTCGATAGCGTTTTCGATTTTTATATTAAATGCAATATCCTGAATCTCACTAGCCTAGTTTCGCGTCACCAGTGCCAAGATTTCATACTTTTTGAGGAAAATTTTTCTAGAATAATTTTTATTTAATTACATTTATAGCGATTTCTTATTACTGATTGCACATGAATTGATGGAGTTTTTAATTTATTAACTAAACACGATATCGCGCATCGCACCAGCGTGGTTTCGAAATTCCAAAACGAGGTCTTCACTGGTTGCAGGTCGATTTTGTTCTAGAATTGAGCAACTAATAATAGATCGAATTTATTAATAATTATTGTATGAAATATGATTGTATTTTTAGATAATTATTAGTTCTATACTAATTCTCGTTGTCTCTTTTATTTAAAATAAAAAGTCGGTTCCTTATCAGGCCGCTAGGCCCGTCACTAGTTAGCAAGTCGTTAGACTTGATTACTGTAAGAATTGTTGACTGACTGGCTGACTGGCTGGCTGACTGGCTGGCTGACTGGCTGGCTGACTGACTGACTGATCTACAGCCAAAACTGCTCTAACGAATTTGATGAAATTTTCACAGCGACTAGATACCACGATTCTAAGGTCCCTGGTATGATCGGCTACTCCGTCCATAGCCTCTGGGCTCGAAAAATAGAGATAAACGAAAAAACGCCATAGGCGCAATGGTAAAATAACATCAATGACAGCTGGTGTCCTGATGAAAAATGGCTTATGTAATGCATTTCTACACAAGGCTTAGTATAAATCGATGAGGTTGCCAAGATTATTGTACTTAGTACACCCATACTGTTTGTTTAGGCCCTGCACTCTCTGTCAAAGCAAATATTAACTGGTTGATTTAGTTTGTGGTTCTACACAGGCTTAGTATAAATCGATGAGGCTGTCAACTGTTTGGTTTAGTTTGCAATCTATTACCGCCTCAGCTGAATAACTCTTCCCCCTGCTGAATGACTATTAGGTATACAGTGTATCGGCTACATTATGCCAACATTAATACTGTGGAGGCTGTATGCTTATAAGGTGGAATGTTTACTCAGCCTTATACTGATACTCTGTAAGGCTAAGACTAACATTATAGTTTGAAATATAAAAATCACTTCTTATTATCTGTATTGGGTTAATAATCACTGTGGCATTCAAAATGTTTTATAGTTGATTGACATTTAGTGCAAGCTGAATGACTGTTAGTTACAGAGTACTACTGCACTGTATTTTATTTTTAAATCTTTCGTCCAACATTAATACTTTGGAGGTTGTATGCTTATAAGGCGAATGTTTACTCAGCTTCATAGTGATACACTGTAAGGCTAACACTAACGTTATAGTTTAAAACATAAAAATCACTGCTTATTATCTGTATCAGGTTACACACTGTGGCATTCAAAATGTTTAAATGTTTTATAGGTGATTGATATTTAGTGCAAGCTGAATGACTGTAGGTTACAGAGTACTATTGCACTGTATTTTATTTTTAAATCTTTTGGCCAACATTAATACTGTGGAGGCTGTATGCTTATAAGGCGGAATGTTTACTCAGCCTCATACTGATACTCTGTAAGGCTTACACTAACATTATAGTTTGAAATATAAAAATAACTGCTTATTATCTGTATTGGGTTAATCACTGTGGCATTCAAAATGTTTTGTTAGGTGAATGACATTTAGTGGCTAAGATTATTCTCTGTCAGATTCCCTTCACACCATAGGCAAACATTGTTGAGGCTGAGGGAATTTACTTTAGTTTACTCTACTGAGTCATTCAGCTGAATGGATTTGAGCAATTGCCAAATTACAGAGTGGGATCTCTCTCTGACCATAGATAAATAACACTTCCCTTCTGAACAAAGGTAAACATTGTTGAGGGAACTTACCTTTGATTGACGACTTCCGACTTGCTTAACGGCGTCTTGACGCCGTCTCTAGTTAGGAACCGAGAGGTTCATTACTGTAAGAATTGTTGGCTGATTGATTGATTGATTGACTGGCTGACTGGCTAATCTACAGCCAAAACTACTCTAACGATTTTGATGAAATTTTCACAGCGGCTAGATACCGCGATTCTAAGGTCCCTGGTATGTTCCGCTATTTCGTCCATGAGCCGTGGGCTCGAAAAATAGACATAAACGAAAAAACGCCATAGGCGCAATGGTAAAATAACACCAATAACAGCTGGTGTCGTGATGAAAAATGGCTTATGTAATGGATTTCTACACAAGGCTTAGTATAAATCGATGAGGTTGCCAAGATTATTGTACTTAGTACACCCATACTGTTTGTTTAGGCCCTAGGACACTCTGTCAAAGCAAATATTAACTGGTCGATTTCGTTTGAAATCTATTATCGCCTCAGCTGAATTACTCTTCCCAATCCAATCTATGGGAATACCTACAAGTTACTCCCTCTGCTAATGTAAGCTGAATGACTTATGTACACAGTGTGTTGGCTACATTAATGCCAACATTATTGCAAAATGTTTTATTGTTGGATTACTCTCTGCCAGTCTCCCCTTCAGAACATTGTATAGGGAATTTACTTTAGTTTACTCTACTGTGCCATTCAGCTGAATGGATTTGAGCGATTGCCAAGTTACAGAGTTGGATCATTCTCTGACCATAGGCAAAGACATAAAATCTTTTTAAAAGGATACTTTTTCCATGTTTTTTTTTCTGACCAAAAACTTCAAAAAAAATTTTTCGTAGCCAGTACTGCCAATCGATTCGCCATCAAAAATAACGCAAAAATTTTTTTTTGCAAAATTTTAAATTACTGTAAATTTTTGGCGACTGGGGGGGGGTCAATTTTTTTCGATCCGCTATAACTCCGGAACGCTATTTCCAAATTCGATGGGGTTTTTATTTTTCAAATTAATTCGATGTCCTCTTTCAGCCTATCCATGTTTCGAAACCCCAAACAGCGCCGTTCAAAAATGAATTTTTTCTAGTTCTAGAATTTTACAAATTTCAAAAAAGTTGCAGTATTTTATTAACGCCTTAACGGAATTCGATAGCGTTTTCGATTTTTATATTAAACGCAATATCCTGAATCTCACTAGCCTAGTTTCGCGTCACCAATGCCAAGACTTCATACTTTTTGAGGAAAATTTTTCGTGAATAATTTTTATTTAATTACATTTATAGCGATTTCTTATTACTGGTTGCACATGAATTGATGGAGTTTTCAATTTATTAACTAAACACGATATCGCGCATCGCACCAGTGTGGTTTCAAAATTCCAAAACGAGGTCTTCACTAGTTGCAGGTCGATGTTGTTCCAGAATTGAGTAACTAATAATAGATCGAATTTATTAATAATTATTGTATGAAATATGATTGTATTTTTACATAATTATTAGTTCTATACTAATTCTCGTTGGCTCTTTTATTTAAAATAAAAAGTCGGTTCCTTATCGGGCCGCTAGGCCCGTCATTAGGAACCGAGAGGTTCATTACTGTAAGAATTGTTGGCTGATTGACTGGCTGACTGGCTGACTGGCTAATCTACAGCCAAAACTACTCTAACGATTTTGATGAAATTTTCACAGTGGCTTGATACCGGTACCGCGATTCGAAGGTCCCTGGTATGTTCCGCTATTTCGTCCATGAGCCGTGGGCTCGAAAAATAGACATAAACGAAAAAACGCCATAGGCGCAATGGTAAAATAACACCAATAACAGCTGGTGTCGTGATGAAAAATGGCTTATGTAATGGATTTCTACACAAGGCTTAGTATAAATCGATGAGGTTGCCAAGATTATTGTACTTAGTACACCCATACTGTTGTTTAGGCCCTAGGACACTCTGTCAAAGCAAATATTAACTGGTTGGTTTAGTTAGAAATCTATTATCGCCTCAGCTGAATTACTCTTCCCAATGCATTCTATGAGAATATCTCACTCTGCTAATGTAAGCTGAATGACTTTAAGTACACAGTGTGTTGGCTACATTAATGCCAACATTATTGCAAAATGTTTTATTGTTGGATTACTCTCTGTCAGTCTCCCCTTCAGAACATTGTATAGGGAATTTACTTTAGTTTACTCTACTGTGCCATTCAGCTGAATGGATTTGAGCGATTGCCAAGTTACAGAGTTGGATCATTCTCTGACCATAGGCAAAGACAAATCTTTTTAAAAATATAATTTTTCCATGTTTTTTTTTCTGACCAAAAATTTCAAAAAAAAATTTTCGTAGCCAGTACTGCCAATCGATTCGCCATCAAAAATAACGCAAAAAATTTTTTTTGCAAAATTTTAAATTACTGTAAATTTTTGGCGACTGGGGGGGGTCAATTTTTTTCGATCCGCTATAACTCCGGAACGCTTTGTCCAAATTCGATGGGGTTTTTATTTTTCAACTTAATTCGATGTCCTCTTTCAGTCTATCCATGTTTCGAAACCCCAAACAGCGCCGTTCAAAATTAAATTTTTTCTAGTTCTAGAATTTTACAAATTTCAAAAAAGTTGCAGTATTTTATTAACGCCGTTACGGAATTCGATAGCGTTTTCGATTCTTATATTAAACGCAATATCCTGAATCTCACTAGCCTAGTTTCGCGTCACCAACGCCAAGACTTCATACTTTTTGAAGAAAATTTTTCTAGAATAATTTTTATTTAATTACATTTATCGCGATTTCTTATTACTGGTTGCACATGAATTGATGGAGTTTTCAATTTATTAACTAAACACGATATCGCGCATCGCACCAGCGTGGTTTCGAAATGGCTACATTAATGCCAAACATTAATACTGTGGAGACTGTATGTTTAAAAAAGTCGTAAGACTTGATTACTGTAAGATGGATTGACCGGCTGACTGGCTGGCTCATCTACAACCAAAACTACTCTAACGATTTTGATGAAATTTTCACTGCGACTAGATACCGCGATTCTAAGATCCCTAGCCGAGTCGAGCCCAATCGAGCCAAACCGAGCCGAATCGAGCTGAGTCGACTCAGACCGAGCCGAGCCGAACCCAATCGAGCCGTGTCATGCCAAATTGAGCCGGACTGAGTCGAGTCGAGACCAATCAAGCCTAGTCGAGCCCAATCGAGCTGAGTCAAGCCGGACGGAGCCGAGTTGAGCCCAATCAAGCCAAGTCGAGCCAGACTGAGCCAAGTTAAGCCCAATTGAATCGAGTCTAGCCCAATAGAGCCGGACCGAGCCCAGTCGAGACAGACTGAGCCAAGTTGAGCCAAATCGAGCCGAGTTAAGCCCAATCAATCCCAATCGAGCCGATTCGAGCCCAATCGAGCCGCGTCGAGCCAATTCGAGCCAAGTCGAGCTGGACCGAGCCTAGTCGAACCCAATCAAGCCGATTGAGCCGAATCGAGATGTGTCAAGTCGAGCCCAATCAAGCCGAGTCTAGCCCAATCGAGCCAAACCGAGCCGATCAAGCCAAGTCGAACTGAATCGAGCCCAATCGTGCCAGACCGAGCCGAGCTCATTGTCTCTTTTATTTGAAATAAAAAGTCGGTTCCTTATCGGGCCGCTAGGCCCGTCACTAGTTAGCAAGTCGTTAGACTTGATTACTGTAAGAATTGTTGACTGACTGACTGGCTGGCTGGCTGGCTGACTGGCTGGCTGGCTGGCTGGCTGATCTACAGCCAAAACTACTCTAACGATTTTGATGAAATTTTCACAGCATCTAGATACCGCGATTCTAAGGTCCCTGGCATGATCGGCTACTCCGTCCATAGCCTCTGGGCTCGAAAAATAGAGATAAACGAAAAAAACGCCATAGGCGCAATGGTAAAATAACACCCATGACAGCTGGTGTTCTGATGGAAAATGGCTTATGTAATGCAATTCTACACAAGGCTTAGTATAAATCGATGAGGTTGCCAAGATTATTGTACTCAGTACACCCATACTGTTTGTTTAGGCCCTACCAACCACTCTGTGCAAACAAACATCAACTGGTTGGTTTGCTATTCTATAGGGAGCCACCTAACAAGGAAGTACATACAGTGCCAACTTTATAATCATTCACTGGGTTAGCCGGCTATTACAGCCTCAGCTGAATAACTCTTCCCAATGCTTTCTATGGCGATCTACAAGGTTACTCTCTCTTCTATGTTAATTGACGTGTAAGCTGATTGACTGTTAGTTACACAGTGTGTTGGGTACTATTGGATTGCACTGTATTTATAATAATAATTGTTTTATTTTTAAATCTTTCGGCCAACATTAATTCTGTGGAGGCAGTATGCTTATAAGGTGGAATGTTTACTCAGCCTCATACTGATACTGTGTAAGGCTAACACTAACATTATAGTTTGAAATATATATATCACTGCTTATTATCTGTATCAGGATACACACTGTGGCATTCTAAATGTTTTATACTGTAGGTGATTGACATTGTGCAAGCTGAATGACTGTTAGTTCTTTCAGACCATAGCCAAACATTGTTGAGGGAATTTAGTTTAGTTCACTCTACTGTGCCATTCAACTGAATGAATTTGAGCAATTGCCAAATTACAGAGTGGGATCTCTCTCTGACCATAGGTAAATAGCCCTTCCATTCTGACCATAGGTAAACATTGTTGAGGGAATTTATATTTGATTGATGACTTCCGACTTGCTTAACGGCGTCTTGACGCCGTCTCTAGTTAGGAACCGAGAGGTTCATTACTGTAAGAATTGTTAGCTGACTGGCTGGCTGACTGGCTAATCTACAGCCAAAACTACTCTAACGATTTTGATGAAATTTTCACAGCATCTAGATACCGCGATTCTAAGGTCCCTGGCATGATCGGCTACTCCGTCCATAGCCTCTGGGCTCGAAAAATAGAGATAAACGAAAAAACGCCATAGGCGCAATGGTAAAATAACACCCATGACAGCTGGTGTCCTGATGAAAAATGGCTTATGTAATGCATTTCTACACAAGGCTTAGTATAAATCGATGAGGTTGCCAAGATTATTGTACTTAGTACACCCATACTGTTTGTTTAGGCCCTGCACTCTCTGTCAAAGCAAATATTAACTGGTTGATTTAGTTTGTGGTTCTACACAGGCTTAGTATAAATCGATGAGGCTGCCAACTGGTTGGTTTAGTTTGCAATCTATTACCGCCTCAGCTGAATAACTCTTCCCCCTGCTGAATGACTATTAGGTATACAGTGTATCGGCTACATTATGCCAACATTAATACTGTGGAGGCTGTATGCTTATAAGGTGGAATGTTTACTCAGCCTTATACTGATACTCTGTAAGGCTAAGACTAACATTATAGTTTGAAATATAAAAATCACTTCTTATTATCTGTATTGGGTTAATAATCACTGTGGCATTCAAAATGTTTTATAGGTGATTGACATTTAGTGCAAGCTGAATGACTGTTAGTTACAGAGTACTACTGCACTGTATTTTATTTTTAAATCTTTCGTCCAACATTAATACTTTGGAGGTTGTATGCTTATAAGGCGAATGTTTACTCAGCTTCATACTGATACACTGTAAGGCTAACACTAACGTTATAGTTTAAAACATAAAAATCACTGCTTATTATCTGTATCAGGTTACACACTGTGGCATTCAAAATGTTTAAATGTTTTATAGGTGATTGATATTTAGTGCAAGCTGAATGACTGTAGGTTACAGAGTACTATTGCACTGTATTTTATTTTTAAATCTTTTGGCCAACATTAATACTGTGGAGGCTGTATGCTTATAAGGCGGAATGTTTACTCAGCCTCATACTGATACTCTGTAAGGCTTACACTAACATTATAGTTTGAAATATAAAAATAACTGCTTATTATCTGTATTGGGTTAATCACTGTGGCATTCAAAATGTTTTGTTAGGTGAATGACATTTAGTGGCTAAGATTATTCTCTGTCAGATTCCCTTCACACCATAGGCAAACATTGTTGAGGCTGAGGGAATTTACTTTAGTTTACTCTACTGAGTCATTCAGCTGAATGGATTTGAGCAATTGCCAAATTACAGAGTGGGATCTCTCTCTGACCATAGATAAATAACACTTCCCTTCTGAACAAAGGTAAACATTGTTGAGGGAACTTACCTTTGATTGACGACTTCCGACTTGCTTAACGGCGTCTTGACGCCGTCTCTAGTTAGGAACCGAGAGGTTCATTACTGTAAGAATTGCTCTGGCTGGCTGACTGGCTGGCTGATCTACAGCCAAAACTACTCTAACGATTTTGATGAAATTTTCACAGCGGCTAGATACCGCGATTCTAAGGTCCCTGGTATGTTCCGCTATTTCGTCCATGAGCCGTGGGCTCGAAAAATAGACATAAACGAAAAAACGCCATAGGCGCAATGATAAAAACACCAGCTGGCACTCATGAAAAATGGATAGAGATGGCCTAGTAATGCTATTCTATAGGAATGGCCACCTAACAAGGAAATGCTTTCTCTGCCAAGTATTATCCTCACTCTACAACTCAGACAGTAAGCAAACAAAAGCCGTGGGATTCTAATGTATTACATCATAAGCTGATTGCTCTCCCAATAGCCCTCACACACTCACTGAATCGAATGAAATCGAATATCTATTAGCTTAATGCGAATAGCTGGTAAGCTGAATGCCATTTTAGTTATTGTGTACTGTTGATTGCAGAGTTGACTGCTATGTTGTATGTATTTAATTAAAATAATTTTCGTAGAGGGAAGTTAATTTGGGATTACTTTCTATCAGATGTAAGCAAAGCTGTTCAATGGGGTGGGTCATGGGACCCAAATATAGTACATTATGCATGGCAAACATTAATAAAATCATTCAGTCAACCTGGAGGGTATTTGCTTAGTTAACTCTACTGTGCGAAAAACGAATTTATAATGTTACCCATACTTCAGGTGAATGAATTTTTAGATATTTGTACTGAAGGCAACGATTTCTGATATAATTAAAATACAAGACAGGGGCTTGTTTCGATATATGTAGTTGCGCCCTTCTAGCAGCACGTGAGATAATCAAATAATAGACACAATGTTTGACTTTGTCCCTTCGAGCAGCACGTGAGTTTTGCTTTGACCCTTCGATATATGTATTTGCGCCCTTCGAGCAGCACGTGAATTACATCAAATAATAGACACATTGTTTGACTTTGTCCCTTCGAGCAGCACGTGAGTTTTGCTTTGACCCTTCGATATATGTATTTGCGCCCTTCGAGCAGCACGGGGAGTCGACTCAGACCGAGCCGAGCCGAGCCAAGCCGAGCCGAGCCGAGCCGAGCCGAGCCGAGCCGAGCCGAGCCGAGCCGAGCCGAGCCGAGCCGAGCCGAGCCGAGCCGAGCCGAGCCTGAGCCGAGCAGAGCCGAGCCGAGCCGAGCCGAGCCGAGCCGAGCCGAGCCGAGCCGAGCCGAGCCGAGCCGAACCGAGCCGAGCCGAGCCTAACCGAGCCGAGCCGAACCGAGCCGAGCCAAGCCGAGCCGAGCCGAGCCGAGCCGAGCCGAGCCAAGCCGAGCCGAGCCGAGCCGAGCCGAGCCAAGCCGAACCGAGCCAAGCCAAGCCGAGCCGAGCCGAGCCGAGCCGAGCCGAGCCGAACCGAGCCGAGCCGAGCCGAGCCGAGCCGAACCGAGCCGAGCCGAGCCAAGCCAAGCCGAGCCGAGCCGAGCCAAACCGAGCCGAGCCGAGCCGAGCCGAGCCGAGCCGAGCCGAACCGAACCGAGCCGAGCCGAGCCGATCAAGCCAATTCGAACTTAATCGTGCCCAATCGTGCAAGACCGATCCGAGCTTGTTGTCTCTTTTATTTGAAATAAAAAGTCGGTTCCTTATCGGGCCGCTAGGCCCGTCACTAGTTAGGAACCGAAAGGTTCATTACTGTAAGAATTGTTTGCTGATTGATTGACTGGCTGACTGACTGACTGACTGACCCACAGCCAAAACTACTCTAACGATTTTGATGAAATTTTCACAGCGGCTAGATACCGCGATTCTAAGGTCCCTGGTATGTTCCGCTATTTCGTCCATGAGCCGTGGGCTCGAAAAATAGACATAAACGAAAAAACGCCATAGGCGCAATGGTAAAATAACACCAATAACAGCTGGTGTCGTGATGAAAAATGGCTTATGTAATGGATTTCTACACAAGGCTTAGTATAAATCGATGAGGTTGCCAAGATTATTGTACTCAGTACACCCATACTGTTTGTTTAGGCCCTAGGACACTCTGTCAAAGCAAATATTAACTGGTTGCTTTAGTTTGAAATCTAATATCGCCTCAGCTGAATTACTCTTCCCAATGCATTGTATGGGAATATCTCACTCTGCTAATGTAAGCTGAATGACTGTTACTTACACAGTGAGTTGGCTACATTAATGCCAACATTATTGCAAAATGTTTTATTGTTGGATTACTCTCTGTCAGTCACCCCTTCAGAACATTGTATAGGGAACTTACTTTAGTTTACTCTACTGTGCCATTCAGCTGAATGGATTTGAGCGATTGCCAAGTTACAGAGTTGGATCATTCTCTGACCATAGGCAAAGACATCAAATGTTTTTAAAAATATACTTTTTCCATGTTTTTTTTCTGACCAAAAATTTCAAAAAAAAATTTTTCGTAGCCAGTACTGCCAATCGATTCGCCATCAAAAATAACGCAAAAAATTTTTTTTGCAAAATTTTAAATTACTGTAAATTTTTGGCGACTGGGGGGGGTCAATTTTTTTCGATCCGCTATAACTCCGGAATGCTTTGTCCAAATTCGATGGGGTTTTCATTTTTCAACTTAATTTGATGTCCTCTTTCAGCCTATCCATGTTTCCAAACCCCAAACAGCGCCGTTCAAAAATTAATTTTTTCCAGTTCTAGAATTTTACAAATTTCAAAAAAGTTGCAGTATTTTATTAACCCCTTTACGGAATTCGATAGCGTTTTCGATTTTTATATTAAACGCAATATCCTGAATCTCACTAGCCTAGTTTCGCGTCACCAACGCCAAGACTTCATACTTTTTGAGGAAAATTTTTCTAGAATAATTTTTATTTAATTACATTTATCGCGATTTCTTATTACTGGTTGCACTTGAATTGATGGAGTTTTCAATTTATTAACTAAACACGATATCGCGCATCGCACCAGCGTGGTTTCGAAATTCCAAAACGAGGTCTTCACTAGTTGCAGGTCAATTTTGTTCTAGAATTGAGTAACTAATAATAGATCGAATTTATTTAATTATTGTATGAAATAAGATTGTATTTTTACATAATTATTAGTTCTATAATAATTCTCGTTGTCTCTTTTATTTGAAATAAAAAGTCGGTTCCTTATCGGGCCGCTAGGCCCGTCACTAGTTAGCAAGTCGTTAGACTTGATTACTGTAAGAATTGTTGACTGACTGACTGGCTGGCTGGCTGGCTGACTGGCTGGCTGGCTGGCTGGCTGATCTACAGCCAAAACTACTCTAACGATTTTGATGAAATTTTCACAGCATCTAGATACCGCGATTCTAAGGTCCCTGGCATGATCGGCTACTCCGTCCATAGCCTCTGGGCTCGAAAAATAGAGATAAACGAAAAAAACGCCATAGGCGCAATGGTAAAATAACACCCGTGACAGCTGGTGTCCTGATGAAAAATGACTTATGTAATGCAATTCTACACAAGGCTTAGTATTAAATAGATGAGGTTGCCAAGAGTATTATACTCAGTACACCCATACTGTTTGTTTAGGCCCTACCAACCACTCTGTGCAAACAAACATCAACTGGTTGGTTTGCTATTCTATAGGGAGCCACCTAACAAGGAAGTACATACAGTGCCAACTTTATAATCATTCACTGGGTTAGCCGGCTATTACAGCCTCAGCTGAATAACTCTTCCCAATGCTTTCTATGGCGATCTACAAGGTTACTCTCTCTTCTATGTTAATTGACGTGTAAGCTGATTGACTGTTAGTTACACAGTGTGTTGGGTACTATTGGATTGCACTGTATTTATAATAATAATTGTTTTATTTTTAAATCTTTCGGCCAACATTAATTCTGTGGAGGCAGTATGCTTATAAGGTGGAATGTTTACTCAGCCTCATACTGATACTGTGTAAGGCTAACACTAACATTATAGTTTGAAATATATATATCACTGCTTATTATCTGTATCAGGATACACACTGTGGCATTCTAAATGTTTTATACTGTAGGTGATTGACATTGTGCAAGCTGAATGACTGTTAGTTCTTTCAGACCATAGCCAAACATTGTTGAGGGAATTTAGTTTAGTTCACTCTACTGTGCCATTCAACTGAATGAATTTGAGCAATTGCCAAATTACAGAGTGGGATCTCTCTCTGACCATAGGTAAATAGCCCTTCCATTCTGACCATAGGTAAACATTGTTGAGGGAATTTATATTTGATTGATGACTTCCGACTTGCTTAACGGCGTCTTGACGCCGTCTCTAGTTAGGAACCGAGAGGTTCATTACTGTAAGAATTGCTCGAGACTGGCTGACTGACTGATCTACAGACAAAACTACTCTAACGATTTTGATGAAATTTTAACAGCGGCTAGATACCGCGATTCTAAGGTCCCTGGTATGTTCCGCTATTTCGTCCATGAGCCGTGGGCTCGACAAATAGACATAAACGAAAAAACGCCATAGGCGCAATGATAAAAACACCAGCTGGCACTCATGAAAAATGGATAGAGATAGCCTAGTAATGCTATTCTATAGGAATGGCCACCTAACAAGGAAATGCTTTCTCTGCCAAGTATTATCCTCACTCTACAACTCAGACAGTAAGCAAACAAAAGCCGTGGGATTCTAATGTATTACATCATAAGCTGATTGCTCTCCCAATAGCCCTCACACACTCACTGAATCCAATGAAATCGAATATCTATTAGCTTAATGCGAATAGCTGGTAAGCTGAATGCCATTTTAGTTATTGTGTAGGCCTACTACTGTTGACTGTAGAGTAGACTGCTATGTTGCATGTATTTAATTAAAATAATTTTCGTAGAGGGAAGTTAATTTGGGATTGCTCTCTATCAGATGTAAGCAAAGATGTTCAATGGGGTGGGTCATGGGACCCAAATATAGTGCATTATGCATGGCAACGATTTCTGATATAATTAAAATACAAATTGATTTATTTTTATTTTATATCTATTTTATTGATAAAATAATAATATGATTTTACCGAATTTCATTTACCCCGTTGGGGAGTGTATATTATTATTAAAATACAAGACAGGGGCTTGTTTCGATATATGTAGTTGCGCCCTTCGAGCAGCACGTGAGTTAATCAAATATTAGACACAATGTTTGACTTTGTCCATTCTAGCAGCACGTGAGTTTGGCTTTGACCCTTCCAGCAGTGGGTGTCAATCGAGCCAAATCATACCGATCGAGCCGAATAGAACCAATTGAAGCGATCAAGCCGAGTCGAGCCCAATCGAGCCGAGTCAAAGCCGAGTTGAGCCCAATCAAGCCGAGTCGAGCCAGACTGAGCCGAGTCAAGCCAAATCGAGTCGAGTTTAGCCCAATAGAGCCGAGTCGAGCCCAATCAATCCTAGTCGAGCCCAATTGAGCCGGACCGAGCCAAGTTGAGCCCAATCGAGCCAGACTGAGCCAAGTTGAGCCAAATCGAGCCGAGTCAAGCCCAATCAATCCCAGTCGAGCCGAGTCGAGCGGATTGATCCGAATCGAGCCCAATTGAGCCAAGTCGAGCCGGACCGAACCCAGTCGAACCCAATCGAGCCGATTGAGCCGAATCGAGCTGAGTCGACTCAGACCGAGCCGAGCCAAGCCCTATCGAGCCGAGTCGAGCCGTGTCATGCCAAATTGAGCCGGACGGAGCCGAGTTGAGCCCAATCAAGCCAAGTCGAGCCAGACTGAGCCGAGTCAAAGCCCAATCGAATCAAGTCGAGCCCAATAGAGCCGAGTCGTGCCCAATCAAGCCTGGTCTAGCCCAATTGAGCCGGACCGAGCCCAGACGAGCCCAATCAAGCCGGACTGAGCCAAGTTGAGCCAAATCGAGCCGAGTCAAGCCCAATCAATCCCAATCGAGCCGTTTCGAGCCCAATCGAGCCGAGTCGAGCCCTATCGACCCGAGTCGAGCCCAATTGAGCCAAGTCGAGCCGATCAAGCCAAGTCAAACTGAATCGAGCCCAATCGTGCCAGACTGAGCCGAGCTCGTTGTCTCTTTTATTTGAAATAAAAAGTCGGTTCCTTATCGGGCCGCTAGGCCCGTCACTAGTTAGGAACCGAGAGGTTCATTACTGTAAGAATTGTTGGCTGACTGGCTAATCTACAGCCAAAACTACTCTAACGATTTTGATGAAATTTTCACAGCGGCTAGATACCGCGATTCTAAGGTCCCTGGTATGTTCCGCTATTTCGTCCATGAGCCGTGGGCTCGAAAAATAGACATAAACGAAAAAACGCCATTGGCGCAATGGTAAAATAACACCAATAACAGCTGGTGTCGTGATGAAAAATGGCTTATGTAATGCATTTCTACAGAAGGCTTAGTAATAAATCGATGAGGTTGCCAAGATTATTATACTCAGTACACCCATACTGTTTGTATAGGCCACCACTCTCTGTCAAAGCAAACATTAACTCGTTGGTTTAGTCGTCAAGTCGTTCAAGTCGTTAGACTTGATTACTGTAAGAATTGTTGACTGACTGACTGGCTGGCTGGCTGGCTGACTGGCTGGCTGGCTGGCTGGCTGATCTACAGCCAAAACTACTCTAACGATTTTGATGAAATTTTCACAGCATCTAGATACCGCGATTCTAAGGTCCCTGGCATGATCGGCTACTCCGTCCATAGCCTCTGGGCTCGAAAAATAGAGATAAACGAAAAAAACGCCATAGGCGCAATGGTAAAATAACACCCGTGACAGCTGGTGTCCTGATGAAAAATGACTTATGTAATGCAATTCTACACAAGGCTTAGTATTAAATAGATGAGGTTGCCAAGAGTATTATACTCAGTACACCCATACTGTTTGTTTAGGCCCTACCAACCACTCTGTGCAAACAAACATCAACTGGTTGGTTTGCTATTCTATAGGGAGCCACCTAACAAGGAAGTACATACAGTGCCAACTTTATAATCATTCACTGGGTTAGCCGGCTATTACAGCCTCAGCTGAATAACTCTTCCCAATGCTTTCTATGGCGATCTACAAGGTTACTCTCTCTTCTATGTTAATTGACGTGTAAGCTGATTGACTGTTAGTTACACAGTGTGTTGGGTACTATTGGATTGCACTGTATTTATAATAATAATTGTTTTATTTTTAAATCTTTCGGCCAACATTAATTCTGTGGAGGCAGTATGCTTATAAGGTGGAATGTTTACTCAGCCTCATACTGATACTGTGTAAGGCTAACACTAACATTATAGTTTGAAATATATATATCACTGCTTATTATCTGTATCAGGATACACACTGTGGCATTCTAAATGTTTTATACTGTAGGTGATTGACATTGTGCAAGCTGAATGACTGTTAGTTCTTTCAGACCATAGCCAAACATTGTTGAGGGAATTTAGTTTAGTTCACTCTACTGTGCCATTCAACTGAATGAATTTGAGCAATTGCCAAATTACAGAGTGGGATCTCTCTCTGACCATAGGTAAATAGCCCTTCCATTCTGACCATAGGTAAACATTGTTGAGGGAATTTATATTTGATTGATGACTTCCGACTTGCTTAACGGCGTCTTGACGCCGTCTCTAGTTAGGAACCGAGAGGTTCATTACTGTAAGAATTGCTCGAGACTGGCTGACTGACTGATCTACAGACAAAACTACTCTAACGATTTTGATGAAATTTTAACAGCGGCTAGATACCGCGATTCTAAGGTCCCTGGTATGTTCCGCTATTTCGTCCATGAGCCGTGGGCTCGACAAATAGACATAAACGAAAAAACGCCATAGGCGCAATGATAAAAACACCAGCTGGCACTCATGAAAAATGGATAGAGATAGCCTAGTAATGCTATTCTATAGGAATGGCCACCTAACAAGGAAATGCTTTCTCTGCCAAGTATTATCCTCACTCTACAACTCAGACAGTAAGCAAACAAAAGCCGTGGGATTCTAATGTATTACATCATAAGCTGATTGCTCTCCCAATAGCCCTCACACACTCACTGAATCCAATGAAATCGAATATCTATTAGCTTAATGCGAATAGCTGGTAAGCTGAATGCCATTTTAGTTATTGTGTAGGCCTACTACTGTTGACTGTAGAGTAGACTGCTATGTTGCATGTATTTAATTAAAATAATTTTCGTAGAGGGAAGTTAATTTGGGATTGCTCTCTATCAGATGTAAGCAAAGATGTTCAATGGGGTGGGTCATGGGACCCAAATATAGTGCATTATGCATGGCAACGATTTCTGATATAATTAAAATACAAATTGATTTATTTTTATTTTATATCTATTTTATTGATAAAATAATAATATGATTTTACCGAATTTCATTTACCCCGTTGGGGAGTGTATATTATTATTAAAATACAAGACAGGGGCTTGTTTCGATATATGTAGTTGCGCCCTTCGAGCAGCACGTGAGTTAATCAAATATTAGACACAATGTTTGACTTTGTCCATTCTAGCAGCACGTGAGTTTGGCTTTGACCCTTCCAGCAGTGGGTGTCAATCGAGCCAAATCATACCGATCGAGCCGAATAGAACCAATTGAAGCGATCAAGCCGAGTCGAGCCCAATCGAGCCGAGTCAAAGCCGAGTTGAGCCCAATCAAGCCGAGTCGAGCCAGACTGAGCCGAGTCAAGCCAAATCGAGTCGAGTTTAGCCCAATAGAGCCGAGTCGAGCCCAATCAATCCTAGTCGAGCCCAATTGAGCCGGACCGAGCCAAGTTGAGCCCAATCGAGCCAGACTGAGCCAAGTTGAGCCAAATCGAGCCGAGTCAAGCCCAATCAATCCCAGTCGAGCCGAGTCGAGCGGATTGATCCGAATCGAGCCCAATTGAGCCAAGTCGAGCCGGACCGAACCCAGTCGAACCCAATCGAGCCGATTGAGCCGAATCGAGCTGAGTCGACTCAGACCGAGCCGAGCCAAGCCCTATCGAGCCGAGTCGAGCCGTGTCATGCCAAATTGAGCCGGACGGAGCCGAGTTGAGCCCAATCAAGCCAAGTCGAGCCAGACTGAGCCGAGTCAAAGCCCAATCGAATCAAGTCGAGCCCAATAGAGCCGAGTCGTGCCCAATCAAG
Organism: Nemertoderma westbladi; assembly: GCA_032718475.1. Taxonomy (NCBI): domain Eukaryota; kingdom Metazoa; phylum Xenacoelomorpha; order Nemertodermatida; family Nemertodermatidae; genus Nemertoderma; species Nemertoderma westbladi. Next base: position 29,569 of record JAUCBJ010008278.1, on the reverse strand, counting down.
CCTGGTCTAGCCCAATTGAGCCGGACCGAGCCCAGACGAGCCCAATCAAGCCGGACTGAGCCAAGTTGAGCCAAATCGAGCCGAGTCAAGCCCAATCAATCCCAATCGAGCCGTTTCGAGCCCAATCGAGCCGAGTCGAGCCCTATCGACCCGAGTCGAGCCCAATTGAGCCAAGTCGAGCCGATCAAGCCAAGTCAAACTGAATCGAGCCCAATCGTGCCAGACTGAGCCGAGCTCGTTGTCTCTTTTATTTGAAATAAAAAGTCGGTTCCTTATCGGGCCGCTAGGCCCGTCACTAGTTAGGAACCGAGAGGTTCATTACTGTAAGAATTGTTGGCTGACTGGCTAATCTACAGCCAAAACTACTCTAACGATTTTGATGAAATTTTCACAGCGGCTAGATACCGCGATTCTAAGGTCCCTGGTATGTTCCGCTATTTCGTCCATGAGCCGTGGGCTCGAAAAATAGACATAAACGAAAAAACGCCATTGGCGCAATGGTAAAATAACACCAATAACAGCTGGTGTCGTGATGAAAAATGGCTTATGTAATGCATTTCTACAGAAGGCTTAGTAATAAATCGATGAGGTTGCCAAGATTATTATACTCAGTACACCCATACTGTTTGTATAGGCCACCACTCTCTGTCAAAGCAAACATTAACTCGTTGGTTTAGTTTGAAATCTAATATTGCCTCAGCTGAATTACTCTTCCCAATGCGTTCTATGCGAATATCTCACTCTGCTAATGTAAGCTGAATGACTTAAGTACACAGTGTGTTGGCTACATTAATGCCAACATTATTGCAAAATGTTTTATTGTTGGAATACTCTCTGTCAGTCTCCCCTTCAGAACATTGTATAGGGAATTTACTTTAGTTTACTCTACTGTGCCATTCAGCTGAATGGATTTGAGCGATTGCCAAGTACAGAGTTGGATCATTCTCTGACCATCATGCAAAGACATCAAATCTTTTTAAAAATATACTTTTTCCATGTTTTTTTTCTGACCAAAAATTTCAAAAAAAAATTTTTCGTAGCCAGTACTGCCAATCGATTCGCCATCAAAAATAACGCAAAAAATTTTTTTTGCAAAATTTTAAATTACTGTAAATTTTTGGCGACTGGGGGGGGGTCAATTTTTTTCGATCCGCTATAACTCCGGAACGCTTTGTCCAAATTCGATGGGGTTTTCATTTTTCAACTTAATTCGATGTCCTCTTTCAGCCTATCCATGTTTCGAAACCCCAAACAGCGCCGTTCAAAAATTAATTTTTTCTAGTTCTAGAATTTTACAAATTTCAAAAAAGTTGCAGTATTTTATTAACGCCTTTACGGAATTCGATAGCGTTTTCGATTTTTATATTACACGCAATATCCTGAATCTCACTAGCCTAGTTTCGCGCCACCAATGCCAAGACTTCATACTTTTTGAGGAAAATTTTTCTAGAATAATTTTTATTTAATTACATTTATCGCGATTTCTTATTACTGGATGCACATGAATTGATGGAGTTATCAATTTATTAACTAAACACGATATCGCGCATCGCACCAGCGTGGTTTCGAAATTCCAAAACGAGGTCTTCACTAGTTGCAGGTCGATTTTGTTCTAGAATGGAGCAACTAATAATAGATCGAATTTATTAATAATTATTGTATGAAATATGATTGTATTTTTACATAATTATTAGTTCTATACTAATTCTCGTTGTCTCTTTTATTTAAAATAAAAAGTCGGTTCCTTATCGGGCCGCTAGGCCCGTCACTAGTTAGGAACCGAGAGGTTCATTACTGTAAGAATTGCTCGTGGCTGACTGGCTGGCTGGTTAATCTATAGCCAAAACTACTCTAACGATTTTGATGAAATTTTCACAGCGGCTGGATACCGCGATTCTAAGGTCCCTGGTATGTTCCGCTATTTCGTCCATGAGCCGTGGGCTCGAAAAATAGACATAAACGAAAAAACGCCATAGGCGCAATGGTAAAATAACACCAATAACAGCTGGTGTCGTGATGAAAAATGGCTTATGTAATGGATTTCTACACAAGGCTTAGTATAAATCGATGAGGTTGCCAAGATTATTGTACTTAGTACACCCATACTGTTTGTTTAGGCCCTAGGACACTCTGTCAAAGCAAATATTAACTGGTTGGTTTAGTTTATCGCCTCAGCTGAATTACTCTTCCCAATGCATTCTATGCGAATATCTTACTCTGCTAATGTAAGCTGAATGACTTAAGTACACAGTGAGTGGTTGGCTACATTAATGCCAACATTATTGCAAAATGTTTTATTGTTGGATTACTCTCAGTCAGTCTCCCCTTCAGAACATTGTATAGGGAATTTACTTTAGTTTACTCTACTGTGCCATTCAGCTGAATGGATTTGAGCGATTGCCAAGTTACAGAGTTGGATCATTCTCTGACCATAGGCAAAGACATCAAATCTTTTTAAAAAGATACTTTTTCCATGTTTTTTTTTCTGACCAAAAATTTCAAAAAAAATTTTTCGTAGCCAGTACTGCCAATCGATTCGCCATCAAAAATAACGCAAAAAATTTTTTTTGCAAAATTTTAAATTACTGTAAATTTTTGGCGACTGGGGGGGGGGTCAATTTTTTTCGATCCGCTATAACTCCGGAACGCTTTGTCCAAATTCGATGGGGTTTTTATTTTTCAACTTAATTCGATGTCCTCTTTCAGCCTATCCATGTTTCGAAAACCCAAACAGCGCCGTTCAAAAATAAATTTTTTCTAGTTCTAGAATTTTACAAATTTCAAAAAAGTTGCAGTATTTTATTAACGCCTTTACGGAATTCGATAGCGTTTTCGATTTTTATATTAAACGCAATATCCTGAATCTCACTAGCCTAGTTTCGCGTCACCAATGCCAAGACTTCATACGTTTTGAGGAAAATTTTTCTAGAATAATTTTTATTTAATTACATTTATAGCGATTTCTTATTACTGGTTGCACATGAATTGAGTTTTCAATTTATTAACTAAACACGATATCGCGCATCGCACCAGCGTGGTTTCGAAATTCCAAAACGAGGTCTTCACTAGTTGCAGGTCGATTTTGTTCTAGAATTGAGCAACTAATAATAGATCTAATTTATTAATAATTATTGTATGAAATATGATTGAATTTTTACATAATTATTAGTTCTATACTAGTTCTCGTTGTCTCTTTTATTAAAATAAAAAGTCGGTTCCTTATCGGGCCGCTAGGCCCGTCACTAGTAAAATATTATGACAAATCTAACAATTACTACCGCATATCCCATAATTAATATCACTTATTAATTGGATTAACATATATAAAACAAAATCCTCATGAAATCCTCGTGAAATTTGCGACTACTACTTTGAAGTTAAAGTATTCATTATGTCAAATACAACTCATACTGCCATTGTGAATAATAATGCATGCGTTGGCCCTGAGGTCTCGTCGTTTCTTCACTATGCTTGCTGCAAGCTAAACACTGATAGACTTCATTTGATTAATGTGAACCAAATATAAGTTATAGCCAATCCACAAGGACGGATCAACAATCCAGAGGACGAGCTCTGACCAATCATAGAACGAGATCTGGCCAACCCTAGCAACGAGATCTGGCCAATCAGCGACCCCCCCCCCCCCCACCCCCGTTTCGATTTAAATTTCCATATCGCTGCTGGTGAGGACATATCCATATTTTTGGTATTTTTGTCACCCGTTTAAATTTGTGTTTCGCTAAAAGTTATCTGTAATTAATAATGTAAGTGTAGACATGAACACTACTAATAATTAAATAATATAATAATTCAAGTATTAATGCGATGTCTCCATTATCCTACGAGTCGGACAGCGTCGGAGTCGGAGTCGGACTGAGGAATGATCCGGTCTCTAAATCAAACGACATCCCTTCCTAGGATATAAACGCACTCATTGGCAAACTGTATATATTTATTAGAATTTTAAATTCATAATTGAAGTGCGAATTTTAGAATCCTGGTGATTAGATTGATTCAGTACACGATATTAGCCTAATATATAATATTACATTGTTATTAATATATGTTTTATAATTACAGAAAATACAGTATGGCAGAGGCGGGTTCGCAAATCTACAAAAGCTCGTTTTAAGGGGGGTGGGGTGGGGGGGGGGGGGGTGGATAGCGGTCTATTGCCATATCTTTTTACGTTTATTTTTTCCACTGCTCGTACTTTTCATTCCAGAACAGAATTTCAAAATCTTCTAGATTTCTAGAAAAATGATATAATCTTTTAATTCTCTTGGGGTTAACATTTTTCAGACAATCTAACCAAGAATTCTAAGAGTTTTTGACTCCGGGGATAAAAAGTGGAAGTCGTAAAACGCAGTAAAGGTTTGTAATGAACGATATCGCCAAAGAAATAATTTTCCACTTCATTTCAAATCAAATTAATATTAAATTAAATAATAACAAATACATAATACATAATAAGACATACAAACAAAAACCAACGTTTCAACTCAAAATAGAGCCCAAAATAGATTTGATTTGAAATGAAGTGGAAAATTATTTCTTTGGCGATATCGTTCATTATTCTATTAAGATTTCCCTCATCAAAAACTGTTTCCGAATGTAAAGGTTTTTTATGGACAATTGGACAGTCTGACTGACTGGCATACTAACAAAAAGTCCTAGAGTCGTCAAATGCCTGTAGATTGTACGAAAAACTGATTGACAAACGGACAGCGAGACGGACATACAGACCGATAGGCTAAATTCCGCCAGATATTAAAATTAACATTGGAAATGAGATTACCGACCAGGAAATTGACGGATAGTTTGCGCGGGATGTATAAAATACATTTTGTTTTAAACCAATATTACTCCCGTTTTATTTCGCGGTAATTTGTTGTCACTAAAATTGTATCCCCTCCTTTAATCGTTTCCTATTTGTTTAGGTTTTTAGTTTGGAAACCCAGGGAATTCTTTAGATGGACTTCTGAATTGATCCTTTATAAAAATTCTCGAGAAAAGTTAAATTAATGCGTCACGAAAAGTGCAATATAATGATTTTGAAAAAGAAATTCGAAAATCCTTTAATGATTCTGTAAAGGAATAGTCAGTGCACGTACTGTGTCAGTGCACGTACTGTGTCAGTGCACGTACTGTGTCAGTGCACGTACTGTGTCAGTGCACGTACTGTGTCAGTGCACGTACTGTGTCAGTGCACGTACTGTGTCAGCGCGCGTACTGTGTCAGTGCACGTACTGTGTCAGTGCACGTACAGTGTCAGTGCACGTACTGTGTCAGTGCACGTACTGTGTCAGTTCACGTACTGTCTCAGTTCACGTACTGTGTCAGTGCACGTACTGTGTCAGTGCACGTACTGTGTCAGTGCACGTACTGTATCAGTGCACGTACTGTGTCAGTGCACGTACTGTGTCAGTGCACGTACTGTGTCAGTGCACGTACTGTGTCAGTGCACGTACTGTGTCAGTGCACGTACTGTGTCAGTGCACGTACTGTGTCAGTGCGCGTACTGTGTCAGTGCGCGTACTGTGTCAGTGCACGTACTGTGTCAGTGCGCGTACTGTGTCAGTGCACGTACTGTGTCAGCGCGCGTACTGTGTCAGTGCACGTACTGTGTCAGTGCACGTACAGTGTCAGTTCACGTACTGTCTCAGTGCACGTACTGTGTCAGTGCACGTACTGTGTCAGTGCACGTACTGTGTCAGTGCACGTACTGTGTCAGTGCACGTACTGTGTCAGTGCACGTACTGTGTCAGTGCACGTACTGTGTCAGTGCACGTACTGTGTCAGTGCACGTACTGTGTCAGTGCCCCAATTTTCACTCACCAATTTTCAGAATTGTAGGAGGAGATACATTTTAAGAACGGACCAATCCAAATATTTTGCAATTATGACTATTAGACAATCAGAAGCACCTATTTTGTTACCGTAGGTGTCTGACCAAGGAAATGGAAAGTAAATGGAAATATACCGGTATACATAATGTTCTAGTATAAAAAGCGTTATGGTGAATTTTAAACATTTTCAAAAGGATTTCAAATCTGATCAACCCACCCCATAAATAATTTTCATACCATACAATGCCTATTTGAACCATACGCTTACTGGAACTATAAACTCTATGATAAAGGTTAATTTAATTAACTCCGTGTGCGCCTATTCCCACAACCTGTTTCAGTTCCACTAATATCTACAGTAGGTATCGTAGCCATAATTATAGGCCTCCCTCATTACGGGTATGTCGAATCTATGTAACATTATCTACACGAAGTTGGGCATTCGCGCAGCACCCGAGATACTGTAAAACTTATGTCAAGTGTCAATTATTAGCAAATTATAAGCAGATTTAGATTTCCCCCCCCCCCCCCCCCCCCCCCTCTACTTTACTTTACCACAGAGGTAACTGCAGTCTGTTTAAGACCTAAAATACCTTTTTAATTTCAGCCCTCTAGCGGTATAATGGAGAACTACCGTCGGATAACCGTCACCACAATAACGCCCATTATGGTTGGTCTAACATGTATATATCTGCCAAGTTTCAGCTTGAACGGATAACAAATAATAAAATGAGATAAGTTTTTCACTTTCAGGTATTTCGCCCTCTATCGGCAGAATGGAGAACTGCAGAACGATCACCTTCCTCACAAAGACGCATCATGTGGTCTAATAAATATGTACAGTACCAATATTCAGTTTAAACAACACAATTGGGAAGGTTTACACTTTTAGACATTTCGCCCTCTAGTGGTAGACTGGAGAAATGCAGACCGTTTACAATCCCCACGAAGACGCAGGCTGTATTCTAGATAGATCCTGTATCTCATAAGTTTCAGCTTGAACGGGTCATAAATATGTAACTAAATCAGGGATGGATTTCACTCAGACATTTCGCTCTCCAGCAGCAGGCTGGAGAACTACAGATTAGCCTCATTTGAAAGACACAGCTGAAGGTCTTCGGTCTAGTATATATCAGTCAAGTTTCAACTTAAACTGATTAAAAGCAAAGAAATGGCAGGGTATATAACATTTAGACATGTGGCCCCCAAATTTGCTGGTTTTATTTTGACCAATGATGGAATAAAGCAGACCCTGATAAGATCAAAGCTATAACGTCATTTCTGGTTCCAACTAACCGCACAGAGTTGCGCTCCTTTATGGGATTAGTACAACAATTGGCTCAATTCTCCAATAAAATTAGTAAAACAGCAGCTCCACTTCGTGATATTCTGAAAATTAGAAATTAATTCAGTTGGACAACTAATCATGAATTGGCCTTTGAAGCTATAAAATCAGCACTTACTTCACCACCAATTTTGGCAAATTACGACCCAAATGCAGAAACCAGTCTCCAAACTGATGCATCACGCAAAAACGGCATTGGATTTGCACTATTGCAAAAATTTGATGATGAATGGAAGCTAATACAATGTGGATCACGTTTTTTATCTGATGCAGAAAGTAGATATGAATGATAGAATTGGAAAGCCCTTCCCGGGTTGAGAATCTTATCATATTAGTAAAGTACTACCTAATGGCAAGGTACTGGCATGATAATTTTACTAAATTTTTACAATTACCACATTTTGCATTATTTGTTAAGGAATTAAAAAATACTTGCCAAGTACAGTATAGATTTTAAGAAATATTTGGGTGGGCACTTATCATGCAATGCACTTAACAAATTCTTAACAAATTTTGTATACCTAGAATATAATTTCGATGACTTTATAATCATGCAATGCACTTAGCAAATTTTTAACAAATTTTGTATACCTAGAACATACTTTCGTTGACTTTATAACTTGACAAAAATTTAATAAGAACTTTAGTGGTGCTTGACACGCATTGCAATTAAAAATCAGTCACATGATCCACCGCCAATAAATGACTCATTCAGTCATTTTGTGGTCAGTAGGCCTACTGCTGAACTGCAGAGTTGCGTTTATTGAGTTTTCTTTATTTACGTTTAATTGTTTAATGAGTTTTGCTTACTTTAATAAATAGTGTATAGCGTTTTGTTACTTTAATTTATACTGGTAGCTTTATTGCTGTTTGTTTACTTCAATTCAATTGTTTATTGTATTTTGTACTCTTTAATTTTGTTATTATTTATAGAGTTTTGTAATCTTTAATTGTTTAGTGCCTTTTGTATACTTGTTTTGTTTATTGTTTATTTGTTTTGTTTGTACTGTCTATATCGTTAATGAAATATTTATGGTTTGCCTAATTGTCCGATTGTTGCTAATTGACAATTTAATTGAATTAATGCCTAATTGATACAATTAAAATTCAAGTTATTTGAATGTTAGTGAAATTTGATTAATAACAATTGACTTTGGAAGAATTGGAATTTAAAAAAGGCCTCATAATCCAAAGACATATATTGAACTCCGTGATGTTGTTGGGGATCTGGCCTCTCTAGCATTTGGACCACGAAACGTGACAGTCGGAACCCATAGTCAGAGACCAGCCTGGATTAAGTGGAGAGGCAGGACTTGGTGTGATGTATGAGTTCGGGGGGCATTCAACCGGCAGACTCAGGCGTTGTTAGATATCAGGGTCGTAAACCGATGACGCCGAGCCATATGCGGGACGCCCCCCGATGAGGGTCCTAGAATCTGTGGAGGACGCTAAAACCGCACTATATGTGGAACCAGCGAGACAGAGGAGAGCGGACTTTTGCACCCTTCGTAGTCTCTTGTCTCTCCGTAGAATGGAGTTCTGGCACCGCATGCCAACAAGCTCCCGAGTATCTTCGCTGATAGGTTACACCACAACTGGGACAGACCTTATAGCACCGTCATGGAGTGGGTTCGCCGCCGTGTGCAGTTCGCCATAGTTCGAGGGGCTTCTCATTGCATCAGGGAGTCGAGGCTATAGTGGCACAGTGGTCTGGGTACGGAGGATGGATTGCCGATCACTCCACTCGTCTGACGCTGTAAACTGAATCTGTAAACTATGTTGTGTTGTGCTTTCTCTTATTTGTATCTGTGTTATCTATTTGGCATTATAGTTACTGTAGGTTCTTGTAAAACTCTCAGAGTATAATATTAATTGTAATTTTGCTTTATATTATATTATTGTTAAAGCTGTTTCATTGTACTAAACGGGGGTCTGGGGTATGGGAGCGGCAGCTCCCAATAAAAAATAACAAAATGAAGATAAAAAAGTAGGCCTACTTTAAAAATATTTTCCCTGATTTTTTATTCTGTGTTTTCCAGACATTTTCCCAAGGAAACCGTCTTTTCTCACAGACACCGGGTAGTACCGGTAACGAAATTGTAAAAAAATGCTCTAAAATTCAACTGGACCACCACAATGAACCGCTAGTTATCCTGCATCTAATCTCAATAATAACCTTATATCTATATCTACAATACCAGTACTATGAATGGTAGCCGTAGCACTTCATTATTTGGAATTCCTTGTATTAATGATTTTGAACATGTCTAAAATCATTTTTAATGTTTCTGTGTATGTATTTCTAATTTTAATGTATTCATTGAACCACTATTTTCGTTGGGAAAAGTTAACCCTAATGTTCAAAATACAATTGCTGCAATCCATATAGTTATAATATAATATGATGATGTTATTGGTAACTTTATATGACGGGTGATAAATTTTCTATTTTATTTCGTGCTCAAATCGTAATCTACTGTAGCGCTTGATAAGATTACAAATTTGAATTAAATAGTATTATTGCATAAACAGAAATGAGGAATACCATTTTTGAACTTTTTGGATAAATTTTTCCGACGTAACTGTGTTTTAGTGTAGACCTACAGTATTTACGCGTTTAGATCTGATGTGTATGTAACGTACAGTAATAATATGTTTGTTTATATGTTGTTTATATTAAAAACATTGAGTCTCGGTATTAATTTGTTTACATATGTCATAGGGGAGGGGGGGGGGGGGGGGTTGCAACAAAGAGTATCAAACCAAACACAAGTGCATAGCATACAGTACATCACTCACTATGATGTTCCGTGTGTTGTTTCTCTTGTCTCAGAGGGGGGGGGGGGGGGGGGTCATCATTTACTTTCATTCGAAAGCTAACCGCCACTCTTCCCACAACATTTATTTTTCAAAAATAATTATTACTTAAAAAAATTTGCGACGCAGGTTCGAACTAGTGCCGGGAATATATAGGTTACAGATATATGCTAGATTTGTAATGCGCATGTTATTAGTTCATTACACTTGCAAAGTGCTTGCATATATCATCGGTTACATATAAAGCACGTTTATATATCCTGTAATACTTGTCAGTCACATAGCAACAACTTACTAAACATTATAAACTTGCAATGTCATTTTTATGAAATTGGAAAATTTGTTAAGTACTTTACTCACCCTTTGCACCAGCGTTGCTAAGCGTTCTAAGCCTTTCTAAGCAGACTTGTTTAGAACTTAGGAAATATACTAAGAATCTCAACCCGGGTTGCTATTGTTTGGGCAACAAAGAAATCACACCTCTACCTTGCTGGACTTCCAACATATTCCATAGTAACTGATCACTGTTCATTAGTCACGATTTTCAACAAATACACCCTGGACATGATTGATAATGTAAAACTGCAAAATTATAAAATGCAACTTAGCGCATACCAATTTAAGGTCATATGGCGTAAAGGTACTGAACATAATATGTTCGCGGTATTTCAACTTTCCATAACGCGAGTTGAATATTTTTGTATTTTATTAAAATTGATTATTCCGATATTACTACTGGGTGCGGGACCATGGGTTTTGGGCACATTCAATAAACTGGGGGCGATTTATGGGCGAACTTTGGGGGAACTTACAGGGTACGGGAATAATTTCATAGTTATAAGGGCCAGGGGGGGAAGGAAAATGCAAGCAGTATTCAGGTTAGCCTGAGTACTATTAGCAGGCCAACTTCCTGCTGCCTGTAGGGGTGGATTTGGTAATGCGCCAGGCCTAAAGGACAAGGACTGCCCTTAGCGGTCCCTGGCCAACAGCAGTTATTACGAGACTGAAAAGAACTCGGAACGCTGACTGCTTGTGTCAGGGATTTGCGACGGGAAACGACGGCCCCTTAGTAGCCAAGCCGTTCTGGTTCTTGATGATCGAACCCTTCGGGGTTCGTGAGGGGTGGAGCGGACACGCGAACGGGTGGCCAACTAACGACTGCCCCCTGAGCTAAGCCGTACTGGTTCTCAATGACCGATCCCTTCGGGGTTCGCGAGGGGTGGGACGGACATGCGAAAGGGCTGGCCACAGGACTGGTTTGACGAGGACTGCCCTTAGCGGTCTCTGGTCAACGGCAGCTATTACGAGACTGAAAAGAACTCGGAACGCTGACTGCTTGTACCGGGATCTGCGACGGGAACCAACGACAGACCCCTTAGCCAAGCCGTACTGGTTCTCGATGATCGTTCCCTTTGGGGTTCGTGAGGGGTGGAACGGACACGCGACGGGGTCGAAAGACAAAGGACTAGACTCTACTGGCCTACCGACTGTTCGGAGCAGTTTCTCGGCTGCCGAAGCGACTACGAGCCTGAAAGGGACTCGGAAAGCCTAGGTGGTTGGGTTTCTGCGATGAACCGACGGACCCCTAGCCAAGCCGTTCTGGTTCTCGATGATCGAACCCTTCGGGGTTCGTGAGGGGTGGAACGGACACGCGAATGGGTCCACCGACACGACAGACTCCTAGCTAAGCCGTACTGGTTCTCGATCACCGATCCCTTCAGGGTTCGAGAGGGGCGGTACGGATACGCAACAGAGTCTACCGAATGGACCGACCCTTAGCCAAGCCGTGCTGGTTCTCGATGATCGTTCCCTTCGGGGTTCGTGAGGGGTGGAACGGACACGCGACAGGGTCGACCGACACCGACACTACGGCACTAAGACTAGGACCGAGGGAAAATCTGGGGAACATTAGGTAGGCTAAAATCTGAGCGAATAGTGGGTAATTAAATAATATACTGTAGGGATTTATATTATCGTGTATAATTATTGTGAATATTTGGTGTATATTGATTTGGGGAAGCCCAAAATTATTCTTAATCAGGTTTCAGGTTTCAATGATGTTGAACAGGTTTCAACTATAGGAAGTTACATTAAAGAGTATATCCAACTAATGCAGCTTTTTATCAACCGCAAACTTGCATCTCAGAAAACATTCCTTCTCCACAATCAATATCCGGTGACTGGCCTGGGCTCGGTGGTCTGTAAAGTCACGTCTCCAGCATCGGCGTTTTTCCCCCCTGGTGTTGGGATAACGGCAACAAAATTAAGAATAATTAATGTGGTCAATTTTGACAGGGTGTCAAAATTAAGAATAATTACGGTCAACTTCAACTGGTGGAAGTTGAGAATCCTTCAATACTCTTCAAAACTCTCTACGTGCTTGCCAGCACCCACTACGAGGAAACTCTAGTATTTGAGTTGAGACGAAGTCGTGGTTTAATTAATCAACAAACTCGATCTAACCAACTCGTAGTCGGCAGATCACATATTTGGAGAGTTGTTAACAGGGAATGGAAGTATCGATCACACCCATTGATATAATCCAAGTTGAGCCAGGAATCTGGCACGTCGAAGTTGAAGTACAAGGAACGAACGTCGGACGATTCAGGATTACCGTTCGGGTGGTCCAAGCTGAGTACAATACCTACGAGGAACAGTTTTATGACATCGCGTATCTAGCTATCGACAAGGCGTTACAATGACGACAAATAACGTATCCGATACCGACGAGATGGATCACCACACAGACTCGGAAGCCGACGAGGTACCAAACGTCAAGAACATGACCCGTCGGCTAGGGGCTCTCAAAGGCGGAGTAACCCGAGCGTATCAACGGATGGAGAAACAACTCAAGGGAGTCAAAACCCCCCTCAATGAGGTACAAACTCAGCTTCAAAGTATCCGAAATATCCTCCAGCAGTACGAAAGAATGATACAGGCGTACCAAGAGCTCGTTCCCTCCACCGATCAGGAAAACTACCCCAAGTTGGAAGAACACATTGTACATCTAGATGGGTTCCGCAAACAACACCGGAGGACCCTCAGCCTTGTGAGAGGCTATGAAGAACAGTATTACAAGAGGGCTGAAAGAACAGACGCGGAATCAGTACGATCCTCCAGCATCAGGACAGCAGTACATCGAAAGAGAACGGGGTCCGCTAGAAATCAGCACTCCAGCGCTAGGAGCGAGATATCCGGCTCAGCGCGCAGTTCTCAAGGGGCCCCGCCACTCCGAGACCAACTGCGAGAACGGAAGGCATTAGCCCTCAAAGCTCGGATGGAAGATGAGTATATTCAACTGCAAGCCGAGCAAGATGTATTAGCCGCCGAAACACAAAAGCGAGAGGCCGAACAAGCGGCCGAACGGCAGGCCGAACAACGCGAACAGGAGGCCGAACAACATAGACGAGAGGCCGAACAACATAGACGAGAGGACGAACGGCAGGCCGAACAACGCAAACGAGAGGACGAATGGCAGGCCGAACAACGCAAACAGGAGGCCGAACAACATAGACGAGAGGCCGAACGACAGCCCGAACAACGCAAACGAGAGGACGAACGGCAGGCCGAACAACGCAAACAGGAGGCCGAACAACGCAAACAGGAGGCCGAACAGCGCGGACGAGAGGCCAAACGAGAGATCGAACAACGTAATTGGGAAGCAGAAATGCGTAAACAACACGCCGAGGCCCAAGCAATTCTCATCCACAAAAAGAATTCGGATATTGCAAAACTCGCGAAATACGAAGCCGCACTTATAGAACGAGATATTCAACTCTACGAGGACTGGGAAAGGGATATAGATCAGGAATATGAACCAATCCCGGTACCGGAATTAGAAAAGTCATTTATACCGACAGCGGCGAAACTTCCGAAACCCGAGATCCCGCCTACCAAACAGTCTACGCTATCGGCACTAGCACCGGTGTTCCATCCCCCACCGGCTACGCTAAAGAATGAGGAACCTTATTTCCCATCCAACACCACGACAGCGAGTGTACCCAAGTACGAGCCTGAAAGGGACTCGGAACCGGACGCCACTCCTCGATCCAACAACCCGTTCACATCCACACCACAAACCCGTAGTCGCGTCATCATTAAAACTCCACCTACCATTGATCCATCGAGTATGGGAGAGAGTGCCAATAACTATAACCCTCCGAACCACTCCAGTTCGGACAACATCGGCATTATCCGGGCATTGGAAAACCGCCTCTCCATGCCCAAGATGGAGATCCGCACCTTCGAAGGAGATCCCGTAGATTACCTCAGATTCAAGAAACGGTTCTTTGCGCAGATTGGATCAACGGACATAGCCGATGCACAGAAAGTGGTATATTTATCGCAATACCTGGGTGACAAACCACGCCGAATCATCGCTTGTTTTGAGGGAGGTTCTCATGAAGCATACTACGACGCATGGAAAACTCTAGACAAAAGATACAGAAATACCGGGACTATAATTAATAAAACTCTAGAGAGACTGATACAGGACGCGGGATCACTAGGGGACCCACAGAACATCCAGGAATTCTCCGACTCTATGAAGGATGCCTACTATACTCTGAAACCCTTAAATAAGGAGGACCAGGTGAACAACATTCTAAACCTCCGACAGATCGCCCGGAAGTTCCCCGGATGGCTACAAAGTAAGTGGGCTTATAAATGTGTAGATCTCCGGCGCAGACATCCAGATCGAGATCCTAGCTTCCTTGAAATGTCGGCATTCCTGGACGATATCTCCGAAGCCATGAATGACTCGATGTTTTCAAAACAGAGTCTCGCCAAGTTGGACGGAATAGAGAGCAACTCCAGGAGTAAGATAACCCCTCCGAAACCGAGATTCCGCCCCCCACCGGTGAGTACGATGGCCATCACCATGGCCGAGGATTCCGACGACAAAGACTACGAGGAACCGACATCCGCCGAGGAATGTGCATGTTATCTCGCGAGTTGGGCACCCGAAAGGGAAGGCATCACAAATTCCCTGCTCTGTCTCTTCTGTGGAGAGAAACATAAAGTGGAATTCTGCAGAAAGTTTCAGTTCGCCGAACTCGTCCCACGCTTCGAGGCGATAATGAAACACCGAGGATGCTTCCGGTGTCTTGGAACAGGTCACTATGTTCGGGAGTGCGACCAAAGATCATGCTGTGCCGTCTGTAACGACCAACGCCATCACACGCTCCTCCACATCCCCGCGAACTTCGATTTTACTACCCTCCCCTTTCGGATCGAAGCCAAGCGAAGAGGAGAAACAAACCACGTTTTCAAAGGAACCCGGACAACCCAACAGAGAGAAACCAACCCGTTTAAAATCTCCACCGATACACCACAAGTAACAAATATTTCGGCCACGATTAATCTTATAAATCGCCGCTACATGGTCTTCGCAAAGGTAATCCCAGTAAGGATCCAAGGAGTCGGCAAATCCTTGACGACACTCGCGTTCCTCGATAACGGGTCCGACGGAACCATCATCGACCGGGATTTCCTCGAGCAACTCGGCCTAGAATATGAACCTTGTAAACGGCCCATACAAACCATCACCGATAACAGAGAGGTAGAGTCCGGGGAGGTGCAACTCCAGATGGAAGGAGTGATGAAGGGCTACGAAACGGTTAAGTTAACCATCAAGAACGCCTTGGTACACACAGACCTCCGGGTGCGGTTCCGACAATCAGCCGAGTACGCCCCCCTCATACAATTGGACCGAGACGATGTAGATCTGAGGTGTCCGCAGTTGGACGTAAACCGCATCACCCTACTGATCGGACTTGATACACCGGAATTACACATACCTACCGGAGATGTCGCCCGATCCATAAAGAAAGATGACGGCTTTTACGCTGAACGAACCATAATGGGATGGACCCTCTGCGGCATCAAGGAAGAAACTACTGACACCTATACATATCTTCCTAAATGTCAGATTAAAGAAAATGTAACATCCGTGGGATATTGCTCAGCTACAAACCTCGATGAGGATTTATTTCTCGAAACCGAGAGAACCCAGCGGGAGATGACCGGATGCTTTAATGTGGAGACCCGAGAGTTTGCCGAGAAGGACGAGAATCCGTCTGAGGAAGATCAATATTGTACCAACTTTTTTGATCAGGCCACGTTCAAAGACGGACATTGGCGCGTGCCCATGCTTTGGTGGCTAATAAGGTTGTTGATGATAATAATGATGTTGATAACATTGACACCATTAACCCTATTAGTACCGGGCTATAAAATGTTGTACAAATACCGGGAGGGGGTCATATTGACCCCCCCCTCTAAAATCTACAAATATTTACGAAAACGTCTGATTTTTTGTATGTACGTAGGTATCACTTGTCTGGATCCGACCGAAAAAAAAAATTTTCGAAAAAATGTACTGGGGTGGCTATATTGCAGCACCAAAATTACAAGTAGTGCACAATTTTCACCAAATTTGAAAGTTACATTTTCGGCTAATTATTTTTCAATACAGGTTTTCTGGGGTGCAAAATACATTGGAAAATATTAAAAAATGATATGATTACTATAAATGGCTGTAGGGTCCTCTCTGCGTAGGAAAAAAATGAAAAAAACAAGTAACCAGCACTTTTCAGTTAGAACACAAAATTTTTAATTCACTTATACGATGCTATAAATTCACATTTTCAGGTTTTCGAGGGCGCTGATTCTAATGGAATACATTTCTAATATACCAGATCATTGCTACTTGTATTTTTCGGCGTAATTTGGCAAATTTTGGTGCTAGCACCAAATTTCGTACCCATCACCAAAAAGTACAAGTTTGCGATGTCCAGTGCTGTTTTTATTGATTCCATCGGATTCAGGACCCTCATAAACCCGTATAACGCAAGAAACAAGGTGATACTATCTACTTATCAATTTGCATATTTTCCAAAATTTGGTGCTGGCACAACAATTTTCACCCACCGGCGAAAAATACAAGTTTGAGAACTCTTATGAAATTTTTACTGATTCCATTGAATTCAGAACCATCACAAACCCGTATAACGCAAGAAACAAGGTGACACAATCAATTGATATATTTGATGGTTTTCAAAATTTGGTGCTAGCACCACATTTTGCACCCACATCCGAAAAATACAAGTTTGAGATGTCTAGTTCGATAATTATATTTTCCATTGAATTCAGAACAGCCATAAACCTCTAAAACGCAAGAAATAAATTGTCACAAGCATTTTTATCTATTGAATGGATTTTCAAAATTTCGTGCTAGCACCAAAATTTGCACACAGTACCGAAAAATGCAAGTTTGCTACGCTTGGTGCAACTCGTATATATTTCATCGAATCCAGAAACCCAAAAAACCCCAATTGCGTAAAAAACAAGTTTCAAACGTTCAATTTACAAAATTGACTTATTTCAAAATTTGGTGCTGGCACCAAAATTTGGTACCCGCCGAAAAATACAAGTTTGAAATTTCTAAATCAATTGATATGAATTCCATCAAATTTCTAACACCAAAAAACCGGTGTAAATCAAAATTAGAGATGTTACAATTCATATTTAATGAAATGTAATTTTCAAAAAACGTCTCAAAAAAAGTGCCAAAAGTAGGGTTAAAAAATGGTGCTATAACTCGAAAAGTACCCAATATTTTTGAAAACGGTTTTCACTACTAGGAAGACAATAGATTTTTAGGAAAAGTCATAAAATTTCAGATTTCCAACTGCGTTTGTTTCAGAATTATAATAAAAAAACCACGGGAGGGGTCATATTGACCCCCCCCCCCGGGTTTAATAGGGTTAACGGGAGAGCACGGACTAATCTGCCATAATACCCGGATGGCGAATGCCTCAGTTGAGTCACTCACTCCTAACCACCTACTGGGGAGACCCAAAACCCACGTTCTCCCGGAAACCATGTTCCCGGATCCCAACGAGATCGCGAAACATACAAACTGGAAAAAGGCCCAAGCGTTGGCAGCGCATTGGTGGAGAATTTGGGCCCAGGAGTACCTCATAACCCTCCGGACCAGGAGGAAATGAAACAACACCTACCGGAACGTCGCAGTTGGCAACATGGTACTAGTTAAAGAAGATCTCAAAGACCGCGTTCACTGGCCTGTGGCGCGGGTCGTGACCATACACCCAAGCAAAGACGGACTTGCGAGGACTGTGACGATACGAACGGCATCGGGCCACTACCAACGCCCCATCCAAAAGCTGTGCCTTCTTGAAGGCAATGATAGCGGTGACTCTACGAGAGGTGATAAGTTCCCTACTCAAGATCCTGCTGCAGACATCGGTGACAATGACAAATGCGTTTAAACCCTTCTCATCATGTTGACAAACTCTTTTAAACTGTGATTTATCGACAATGAATTATGGACCCCCCTTAAACCAACTGTAACCACGCAATGGTATTTGTGTTTCCTCGTGTGTTATGTGGAGTCCAGCATCACCCTGCAGATGTTTCGACTGACGCAGGGTCGTTTATGTTTAGTTTACCCTGATTTTGGTCATCGGGACCAATGATATTGGATTATTGGAAATGGAAAAGATTTGAAGTGGAATTCATTGTATTCATTGTAGTATGTTATGTTGTCCGTTGCGTGCGCAGTTCGGGGCGTAGGCGGTCCAGCTGTAGATCCCGGATTGCCGCGCAACACCCCCTCTATCCCGTTATTCTGGTGGGTCCATGGTGCATCCACGTGACTTCGACGATAGAGGGTTTTATGTTTCTCAGTCGCGTTATTCTGGTGGGACCGTTGCGTGGATTTTGGGGCGTAGGCGGTGTAACGAGTCCAGCTGTAGATCCCAGAATGTTGCGTAACCCCATCCCACATGACTTCGTCGACTGAGCTTTATGTTGTTGGGAGTGTTATTCTGGTGGGTCCATGGTGCATCCACGTGACTTCACTCCCAGCGTCTTCATTGTCCGTTACGTGCGCAGTTTGGGGCGTAGGCGGTGTAACGAGTCCAGCTGTAGATCCCAGATTGCCGCGTAACACCCCTTCCACGACAAAGATTAACCAAAGAAAATGATTGAATATAATTGGAAACGATGAAAAGGATCAGACAACTCTACTATAAACCTGAATGATGACGCGTATGCTGATGAAAATATAATGATGCGCACCCTGGTGCTGCGCTTATAACAAATGATGATAGCCGGGGGGCTATAAACCCAATGATGATGTGGAAATAAATAAATGTGAAATAAATGGTGGAACTAAATGTGTTGAAATATATGTGGAAATAAATGAAATGAGATGAAATAATAATGAAATGAAAAAAGACAAAAAAAAGGTATAAAAAAGTCTAAGAAAAGAATTGAAAAAAGAAAGGACAAAAAAGTCATAAAAAACTGGTTGGATATTATGTATAGCTATAGTAACTGTAAATGCTGAATGTATTAGCAATAAGATGATAGATGTCTATATAGCAATATTATTTAATAAACTGAATTAAATAAAAAACTGAATTATTCTGCTATCGCTATAGTTTCAGACTTTCTGGACTTATAATTAACTGATCTAATTTGTAACGGATATAATCGTAAATATGGACCCAAATCGCCAAATTATCGGCGAATTACGTAACACGATAGATCTACTGGAATATTCGCAACCCGGATCCCCTGACTTTGATACAAATTGGAGCACCCTGCTAAATGAGAACGTGCGAGTCGTTAAATTCACCGGGCGAGAGGGACCGGATTCTAAGAATCTACGAGCCCTCCGGTTAGCCGATGCTAGTACGAGACTGAAAAGAACTCGGAACGCAAAGGCAACCGGAGGGGACGATTCGTCGTTTTGGGAAACGTTCCGGCAGAGCGTCTACAGATCCCGATGTTTGATCTACGACAACGAGGGAAACGCGACGCCCACCTCGAAAGCGATTACGTTGGCGAGATGTCAAAGTTTCGTCGACGACAAGAGTACGTACCTCGCCCACTGGGGAAACCTGTCGGAGTGTACGGCGACGCTTCGAGAGGAACGCATATCGATTATCCAGAACCGAGACGACTACCAGGAAAAGTACGGGGCGAAAGAATACGGTCGATCCTTAGTCATCGTCCTCGGAACCCTGGACGGTTTGGTACTGGTGTGCCGAATATTCCCGACACCCAGACAGGAAGTGCAGGCAGCCGGAGCGATCTGGTTGCTACCTCCAGAAATCCAAAAGATCCTCTTCGACTTCGACGTCATTAAAATCGGGTCGGATATCAAGGCGGACGTCCGGAACGACTACGCAAACGCTCCTGCAGGAAGAAACCGACGAGACGACCTCAACGCCCTTAGCCATTGCATTGACACTCAAACGCTACTAGCCTGGTTACGATTCGCCGAGTTCATGCGAGGATTCCAAGAGGTGAGACCGACGAAATCAGGGATCGGCTACCTCGCTGTGCTCAACGGCGGTATCGACTTCAAACCCCAGAAATTCCGGGACTATAATAAAATATACGGTTGTTCGCGCTTTCAGACCTTTGGCAGTTTAACCCGCCAAATTAGGATGTCTTCTAGATAATAAATCGCTTTTAGCCTATGACAAGTATTTGATTCACTACACTAGTCGAAACCAATCTGTGCGCGATCATTCACCCGCTGGATATACCCGGGAGATTGGGTTCGACGGCTTAATCTTATTGCTATGTAAGCCTAATGTATTATTCGACTGACAGTATTATATAATCTCTGACAATATTATTCACCTTCGGGGAATATTAACAGTTCCTTTAGGACGTGGCGTTCTATCTATATAAACAGAGTTATGACTTAAACTACTCACAACGATATGGCTTAGTTATAATTCACATATATGGCGCATTCTTTAGGAAATGCTTCGTTATCAGTCTCACTCATACACAACGCTGCACAATACTGCACACTAATCTGCCAATCTTCACTGATTTTAGTCACATATAAAAGGAACACAGACCGACTCATGTAGGGTCTATCAAATAACATTAGATTCACTTCAAACCACTTTAACATAAGTCACAATCGTTATATGTAACCTTTCTCTCTTACCTTCGGTATATCAAGAATATTGGGTTTCGGGGTTATTTATCGTTATTCCAAATATAATAATTCATCAACCATATTATGAAGAACTGACAGTAAATAGCAGTATAACAATATAAAAGTATGCACAGGTTGTTTGATTAGGTATGGTATGTTATGTTTTGGTTTGAGTTTTGCAGTGTTAAGATTTGATAACGGATATATGTCCTTATAATTAAGCCTACTAGTGTAAGGCTAAAACAGAAAAGCACAAAATATTCCAAAGCCGCTCTCTCCTGGCTTAGGACAGAATGTAAACACTGCCCACAACGCATTGCGTGATTTCTAGGAAATTTCTGTACAAGAGCCATAAAACGCTCTGATTGGTTGACTGAACAAGAGAGAACAAAGAAACAAAGAAATGTTCGACGTGGCAATATCAGCTGTTAGCCGTCGTCATGGTAGCGACACTGTTTTCAGGAGTATCTAGCTATTGCGTCACGAAATTACGGATTATGTCCTTTAAAGTACACATACGGAAGAAATGACTTTTATGTCCTCTAAAACACCAGTACAGTAAGGACACGGCCCTTTTATGCCTGGTAAACCAACTACAGAGTACTTTACGGGAAAATAACCGGCTAATTACGCAAAAGCTTTTACAACGGTGGATACCCGGGATTAGAAATAAAGAGCGAGCAAGAGGGTCGATGGAAGGACGTTGATCGGAAGTGGACGATACACCAAAGGTGGGAGAATCCCGATCGACGGAACTACGTTTACGTTGTTATGGAATGCTACACCGTCGCTAAGTTTATCTGTAAAACTCTCGATAACCTTATTACGGCGATCCCGCTTTCCTTCGTCGACTACGACTGGAACGAGGTCATACACCACGCGTTCAAAGCGGTCGAGAACATCGCACCGGGAGAGACTAAAACGCTCGCCGTTATCGATTCCTGGGACGAGAGCGGGCCTTACGACATCCCTACGATTACCAAACTTCTCGGTGCGGAGGAGCCTCTGATCTCTTCGGAAGGGGAAGAGATATGGCTAAACGAGGGTGTTCTACTCTCCACCCCGAAGCGACAACTCGAGCCGGAGGCCGCGTATGGACCGGCCGCCAAACGGGTTGCCTCGGCCGAACCGATGAAGAGAGCAGGCGTTTACACCCCACGCGGCTCCGGTAGCCCCGCGAGGGAGGTAGCCACTACAGCTGCATTGAGCGACTTCGGCGACATATGCCAACGGTTATCCCCGTATCCTTTCCCGGGTGGCGAAGATTGGTCGTCGGAGATTCCGAGTACCAGCCACCAACGGACCCGCTCAGCGATACTGGTCGAGGAGGGCCCCAGCGATGCGCCGACACCCGACGATCTCCTCGGTATCCCTCCGTCTAAAACCCCGGCACCCCTTCGCCGACCAGCGGTGGCTACTACACCCGCCGTTCCTCAGGACCCTATGCGACTAACCCGTTGGTACGCCGAGCAAACTGAATGGATCCACCGCCAGAAACGGTCGTCCGAGTTGAGACCAGCGGGACACAAAGAAGGTTATCGGAGCGAGAACCTACTACGCAAAAGCCTAGCATTCCGCGGGCTACCGACCACCGCGAATATTCCGAAGAGCGACCGACGACTCGAGTATCACGTCGGCGTCCCGATTCCGATATTTCCTGGTCGAGAGATGCAGTTGGAGGTATGCGGCGACTGTGGTTCGGAGCAGTGCCCACGCGGCAGAAGGAATCGGGTTACCGATTCATGCCTCCAGCTCCTCGGGATACTCTATTGCCCATACTGCGCGACATCGGGCCACGACATTTCCGTCTGTCCGATCCTTTATAACCTCTGCACCACGTGCGGTTTCCGTGGACATTCCTCTAGCCCCCGCTGCTATATCAAATGTCCAACCAAGGACGTAACCGCTATGGGAAATATGGTCATGTTTGAAACATACGCAAACAGCCACTTAAAGACCAAGGTTCGGAGAAACGCTTGGAATATCGCGCAGGAGATGGCGTGCGGGTATTTCTCCTTCCCGGAACGCCTCCACACGTCGGCCACGCTACCTTTCCATTACGTGGATCTGCTACTGAGCGCCGGATTATTCGGTCCATTTGAAGTCATTAGACGATTATACTCGTATAAAGAGGAGTTCGGTGACGGAGAGTGGTTCCTAGAGGCACGCAAGTCTGAGTTGGAAAGACGAACCGACATGATCCCTATGCCATAGAAAGGAAGAGCCGCCAGGAGACAAGCCGAAGCGCTACTCACGATGGATGTGGACGCTCCTCTACCAGCTATAGCGATCGATGAGAGTCGACGGGCGAAGAGACGAAAGGCGTATCAGAGAAAGAAATAGTGGATCGGGATATTCCAGGAACATTTATCAAACATTTATTTTTATACAAACTCTAGGCCAAATTAATTAAAACTATGCAATATTAAATTTGGGTTTTTTATATTGGGAATGACCTACGCAAACTCAATCGAACGACAGACTTCACGAAGGTCATTGGGGGGGACTGTTCGCGGTATTTCAACTTTCCATAACGCGAGTTGAATATTTTTGTATTTTATTAAAATTGATTATTCCGATATTACTACTGGGTGCGGGACCATGGGTTTTGGGCACATTCAATAAACTGGGGGCGATTTATGGGCGAACTTTGGGGGAACTTACAGGGTACGGGAATAATTTCATAGTTATAAGGGCCAGGGGGGGATGGAAAATGCAAGCAGTATTCAGGTTAGCCTGAGTACTATTAGGCCCTGGCCAACTTCCTGCTGCCTGTAGGGGTGGATTTGGTAATGCGCCAGGCCTAAAGGACAAGGACTGCCCTTAGCGGTCCCTGGCCAACAGCAGTTATTACGAGACTGAAAAGAACTCGGAACGCTGACTGCTTGTGTCAGGGATTTGCGACGGGAAACGACGGCCCCTTAGTAGCCAAGCCGTTCTGGTTCTCGATGATCGAACCCTTCGGGGTTCGTGAGGGGTGTAGCGGACACGCGAACGGGTGGCCAACTAACGACTGCCCCCTGAGCTAAGCCGTACTGGTTCTCGATGACCGATCCCTTCGGGGTTCGCGAGGGGTGGGACGGACATGCGAAAGGGCTGGCCACAGGACGGGTTTGACGAGGACTGCCCTTAGCGGTCTCTGGTCAACGGCAGCTATTACGAGACTGAAAAGAACTCGGAACGCTGACTGCTTGTACCGGGATCTGCGACGGGAACCGACGACAGACCCCTTAGCCAAGCCGTACTGGTTCTCGATGATCGTTCCCTTCGGGGTTCGTGAGGGGTGGAACGGACACGCGACGGGGTCGATAGACAAAGGACTAGACTCTACTGGCCTACCGACTGTTCGGAGCAGTTTCTCGGCTGCCGAAGCGACTACGAGCCTGAAAGGGACTCGGAAAGCCTAGGTGGTTGGGTTTCTGCGATGAACCGGCGGACCCCTAGCCAAGCCGTTCTGGTTCTCGATGATCGAACCCTTCGGGGTTCGTGAGGGGTGGAACGGACACGCGAACGGGTCCACCGACACGACAGACTCCTAGCTAAGCCGTACTGGTTCTCGATGACCGATCCCTTCGGGGTTCGAGAGGGGCGGTAAGGATACGCGACAGAGTCTACCGACTGGACCGACCCTTAGCCAAGCCGTGCTGGTTCTCGATGATCGTTCCCTTCGGGGTTCGTGAGGGGTGGAACGGACACGCGACAGGGTCGACCGACACCGACACTACGGCACTAAGACTAGGACCGAGGGAAAATCTGGGGAACATTAGGTAGGCTAAAATCTGAGCGAACAGTGGGTAATTAAATAATATACTGTAGGGATTTATATTATCGTGTATAATTATTGTGAATATTTGGTGTATATTGATTTGGGGAAGCCCAAAATTATTCTTAATCAGGTTTCAGGTTTCAATGATGTTGAACAGGTTTCAACTATAGGAAGTTACATTAAAGAGTATATCCAACTAATGCAGCTTTTTATCAACCGCAAACTTGCATCTCAGAAAACATTCCTTCTCCACAATCAATATCCGGTGACTGGCCGGGGCTCGGTGGTCTGTAAAGTCACGTCTCCAGCATCGGCGTTTTTCCCCCCTGGTGTTGGGATAACGGCAACATAATATACCTGATGCCTCCAGTAGACGACTGTTAAGGAAGACTCAACAGTGGATAAGTTTTAGTTTTAGTTTTAATTTTAGTTTTAGTTTAGTTTAAGTTTTAGCATTAGTTAATGCAATTGAATCAGGATTTCAAATCCCTGAAAAGTACTCTCAATATATTTTAATGTTTAAGAAAATTTGGGACCAACTAACCACAGATGAAGGAATAATATTATTCGGTAAACGTTTAATCATACCACAAGCTATGCGAAAAGAAGTAATGGCTAGATTACATGATTCCCACCAAGGGATCGAGAGAACTAAGCGACGTGCCAGAGAAGCTGTTTACTGGCCTGGAATAAATAAATAATGATCTAACAATTGTAGTGAAATTATGCACTAAATGTCAAGTTCGTTTACCAAGTAACCCAAAAGAACTACTGATCAAGGATCCTTTACCAAGCCGAGTGTTTGAATCAGTTTCCACTGACTTGTTTCAGTATGGTGGTTCCCATTACTTAACATATGTTGATCTTCTCTCCGGGTTTCCGTTTATAACTAGCTGGCGTTATACTCCGACATCCCAGGATGTCAAATTCGCAAATATTTTGTACAAACTGGAGTACCTGTATGTCTACGATCGGATGGAGGTCCGCAATATAGCGCCAAATTATTCCAAGAATTCTTAAATATATGGGGCGTTTCATGGATCGCATCAACACCACACTATCCCCAATCAAACGGATTCGCTGAAGTAACAGTCAAAACCCTAAAAAATCTAGTTGCCAAAACCAATGGTAACATCGGTTCTGACGAATTTTTACATGCCCTACTCGAACTACGCAATACCCCGAGAATAGACGGTCGGTCACCTGCGGTCATTTTATATGGGCACCCCCTACGTTCCCAAGTTCCTGCCCATTACCGCAGTTTCTCGCCATCTTGGCAACGATCCGCTTCCAAGGCTAATGAAGTAGCTGTCAGGGAAGCTCTGAGAAGTAAAACAGACTATGATAAAACCGCGAGCCCTTTAAAACCATTAGCTACTACTGTTCTGTGATAGCTTGCCTCCTTGTTATATTTATGCAATGCTAACCGGCAATTTGCCCCCTAGCGGCAGACAAAGGAACTATAAAAGTCTGTCTGTGTGTAGGATTTCTAATTAAACAACGATCAGGACATGCATCATTAGGATGAATCTAATGAATAGTGCTATAATTACAGCTACTTCTACATTAACTTGCCGGACCATTCAGTGCCATTATAGACATATCCTACCTCCCATTGGCTGTATCATTCTATTACGGTTAATTTAATATATATACAGTAGCTTGGTTGGTTGGATGCTGGTTCATTGTATTCTTGGTACTCATTGTTGGATCATTTTATCAAATGCGCTAACACCTACCAGATTTTAGATTAATCTGATGTTTGGTTCTGTTTATTACAGCTACTTTTATGTTTCTGACAATTCGACTCCTTGCGGCAAACATATGAACTATAGAAGACTGTCTCAGTATAGAATTTCAAAAAAAACTTTTGGTTGTTTGTAGAACCCCTAAAGGTCCAACTACACAGCAGCTGTTTAGGGTAAAGTGCTAACTTTTTTAAATTGCTAACTTTTTTAAAGTGCTAACTTAAAGTAGTAACCAAACCTGCCAAATTAATTCTAAATCCATGATTGGTCCAAATTTGCTTTCAGTTTGGCTGTTAGCACTTTAAAGTTTTTGCAAACTCGGACATGTGTATGTGTATATTGCGATGCGCCCCCTAGCGTCTCATGTGTGCATCACTATATTGGCTGAATCCTCTGTAGTGCTAACTTTATGTGTAAATGTTAGCAGTATAACATTGTTCGCGCTTTCAGACCTTTGGCAGTTTAACCCGCCAAATTAAGATGTCTTCTAGATATTAAATCGCTTTTTAGCCTATGACAAGTATTTGATTCACTACACTAGTCGAAACCAATCCGTGCGCGACCATTCACCCGCTGGATATTCCCGGGAGATTGGGTTCGACGGTTTAATTTTATTGCTATGTAAGCCTAATGTATTATTCGACTGACAGTATTATATAATCTCTGACAATATTATTCACCTTCGGTAATATTAACAGTTCCTTTAGGACGTGGCGCTTTATCTACATAAACAGAGTTATGACTTAAACTACTCACAACGATATGGCTTAATTATAATTCACATATATGGCGCATTCTTTAGGAATGCTTCTTTAACAGACTCACTCATACACAATGCTGCACAATACTGCACACTAATCTGCCGATCTTCACTGATTTTAGTCACATATAAAAGGAACACAGACTGACTCATGTAGGGTCTATCAAATAACATTAGATTCACTTCAAACCACTTTAACATAAGTCACAATCGTTTATCTGTAACCTTTCTCTCTTACCTTCGGTATATCAAGAATATTGGGTGTCGGGGTTATTTCTCGTTATTCCAATATAATAATTCATCAACAAATATAATGAATAACCGACAACAAATAGCAGTATGCAGTATTCACAAAGCCAGTTATTAAAGGCCGTGACTACGGTGTGTCAAATGCGAGTTAAATGCGAGGTGCAGTTAAAGGATATATGTCCTTATAATTAAACCTACTAGTGTTGCGCTAAAAAGCAGAAAACATAAAACACTAAAAAGCCGTTCTTTCGTGGCTTTGAAAAACTCGTGACTACTGCTCTATACGAGGATACCAACTCCCTTATTCCACGAAGCTCCCGTTCAACACAGAGAAAGAGCAGTGAGATAGGAAATTTTCAGTTCAGTAGCTCTGTGATAGGTCGAAATCAAGGCTAACTCAAATTCTATTGGGAGATACAAAAACAAGGCTATGACGCAACCTCCCTAGGCTTGTTGGCCGATTAAACAGAGCCCAGATGCCTGCGTACAGCAAATCAGCCAATAAGCTGGTAACTTGCACTATTTTTAGCTGTAGATCACTTTGAGAGTATTCTTAGCGACTGGGGGGGAACTGGCCAACAAGGCAAACGAATCAGTTATCCCACAAAAGCTTTTACACCGCTCCCAGAAAATGGGATTTAAGTCTATAAAATATACACAAATCACAGTTTCTAAAATATAAAAATACTCTAAACAGTTAGTCTTTCTTGCGCGGACGGCGTTTACGCAGTTTCTTAAGGCTAGCAAGAGTCCTTTTCTCTTTGGGGGGAGCCACTTTACTAGGAGGGCCATAACTCCTGGGTGAAGGGTGCAATATGATTGCATCAGAAGGTGTAGGATTTATGGTCGAGGTATCTGCCGTTTCGATATGCTTCTCCTCGAGCTGATTTTCCTCCGCTCGTAGCTGGATACGTTCATCCAAAAACTCTCGCAGAGAATAGGATCGTCCAAGTTCGATAACTTCTTAGAGATTCTGGATTTCCCAATCGAATTGAGATAAGGCCAATTCGTTTATCGATTGGACTTACTGTTATAACTTACGTTTATCTGAACAAACGCAGGTTTCTTTTTTGATCTTTATAGAATAGCGTTTAACTCGTTTCGTACAACGCTCTCCTTCACCTTGATGAGGGGTTGTATCGCGTTAAACGGGACGACCATACGGTTGGATAGTGATATTAGGTGTCCGCGTCACAATCCGGCTAGGTAAGATGGGCGGCTAGCTAGAAATCACTGTCGGAGTGTTACCGATTAATTGTTAGGGTAGCGCTAGATCTTTGAACAGTGAATACAGTCCGCGAGGATCCGCGACACCACCAGGATCGCAGGTCTGAGGTCCAACTAAGGAATGAGGAGGTTTGACCGAGTATTCCGGGACTCTGATCGTAGGTTTACTCCAGGATCGTTCGAGCCGAGTGAGCATAGGTGATACGTCAAACAAGTTTCGCTCGAAACTCCAGTAAATATAACGAGCACAACGGTGTTTAACACAACGTTTCCGTGGATGTTTATGTCTTTCCGTTTATTGGCTGGGTCTAGAGCGTTTATCGTAATAATACCAAAGACGCACGTCTGGTAGGGTAAACGCGGGTGATATTTGTTTGTTGTTACAATGCTTCTATCAAGAATTCCAAATATACGTTGGAGTTACCGCGTCCATTTGTTTCTTTAGAGTCTTTTCTTTAGAGTCGATTTCGAATAGAATTTTCGCATTCGAATTTCAGTTTATGGTTCCGACTCCGCTGGGCAGGATATATAATCGACATAGTCCGTATTGTGTAAATCGATAGGATGACCAGTAGTTAAGAAGCCCATATACGTACCATTACGCTGCGTATATCGAGCAGCGAATTTTCTATAGTCCAACTCACGCGTGAGCTGCTCTTGGGACATTGGCGGTTCGATATAACGACCATCGTCCTCCGCAGCAGTTGGACTAACGTCGCCGCGTATTAAGCTATCAACAAACGCTTGTAAAAGTAGAGTATATCGCTCCCCGATACCAAGACCATCTTCTATCAACTCCGTCATATCTGCTATATATG
>JAUCBJ010008277.1:0-68190 GCA_032718475.1 Nemertoderma westbladi | reverse complement strand
TAAGGCTTTTACAGTTTTGAATCTAATCACATGAAAGATTTTTTACATGATAGATCCAAGATGGGGCAACATAACTATCAGGCGAAATTTTGTGAAAATAATTCTGCACCGCTAGGTGGCGCAGCAAATCAATGCCAAATTTTTAGGTTTGTTATAAATAGTATTAAATTTTATTAATAAAAAATTTTCAAAAATTTGTTTGATAAATTGTCTGATAAGAAATCGAAAGTTGACGAAAAGTTGTCTGATACTTTTGTGCCGGAGATGGCTATGTAGACACATAGCGCACAGAAAGTTGCAGACTAATTCCTCAAAATTGTAGAAGTAGTAGGGTTTTGAAGTTGACAATTTCATAAAAAAAATATTTTGAGATAATCGACCTTTCATTATACATAGTAATAGTAATTTAATAGGAATCCCTAAATGGAAATTGTTATAACTTAAAAACTAAAAGAGCTATTAAATAGCGGTTTTCAGATTTGGAAACACAATTCAATGGTGCATTATAATAGATCATAAAAAAAATTTGACATATTTTTGACCAAAATGGTGTACCCCCCCCTTAAACAAACGAGACATCGCTCAAAGCTCCGTGTCTACTAACGCATGAACTGTCTCCATTAAATGGCCGGCGAATGAGTAGCAGTTTCAGGTCAGACTTCGTGTGTAGTCCTTGTCAAAATGGACGAAAAAGCAATTTATTTTATTTATTAATTTACATTTATCGAGTGAAGCAGCGGGGAAATATTATCTTATGAGGATTTCAAAAATTCAAACCGTTTCTTATCAGCGAATGTAGATCATAAACTATGCCGTAACCGCCGACCCTTCCATACGCGAACCCCAGAGTCCGTAGCAGTTTCTGCGCTCACGGCTGTGACAACTTCTACAATGCCCTGAAGTGCACCCCCAGCTCCTCGTTGTCCATCTTAGACAACCTGCGATGTTGATTCATTATTCTATTATATAATACATTTTAACTATCTACAGGCCACCAAACCCCAAATGGCCACAGGGCTTTATAGTCAGATTGATTAAGCCCTCCACTCTCCCAATGCCCCAATCAAATATACTTATAATTTAATTAATATTTATTTTACATAACTAATACATATTATATACAAATTTTACGGCCTTTTACTATTGATCAGTTACAATTTACATCCCCCCCCCCCCCCCCCCCCCCGGGGGAGGGGGTGCCAAATACGACAGTAAAATAAAACAAGTCAAATAATAAATAACAAAACTAACTTACCCGTAAACGTCATTAGTAAGATGACTAAAAAATATTCTCGGTTACCACGTAAACGTAGAGTTGCCATCGATTCGGATTAATTTATATAAAGTAAATAATAACGTTCCCTTTAATTATCTGAACTGTACTGAAAAAATCGCACAAAACTAGAACCAAAAGATACGTAAGTAACGGTACTGTAATAGTTGATAAAATAACATGCTAAGGTGGCTAGCATACAATAGTATTTAATGCCGGGCAAATGGGCAGTTGTGCGCAATAGTGTGGAAGCTCAGGTTAAAATTGGTCGTGTTTAGCGAAAACAACTTTGAGCGAATTGGCTCAATTAGTCAACTCTCAAAGCTTTATAAAAATTTGTTAAACGAGTTGGAGTTGAGTTAAAAAAATGAATCTTATTCTCAGATGCAGTGAAAAGGTTGATCAAAGTAGTAGCACTAAACTTAAACTATATACGGTAATATAGTCTATGCTAATGCTAAGGTTCACTATCACTACTCACTTTGTGGCTTACCCCACCCCACGTCTATACTTTCTATCTACCGGACATTACAAATAATATAAGAACAAACTGCGAAAAAAGTGCCAACTGTAAATTATGACTGGTATTGCTCTATTTAAGGGTAACAACGTTCAGTCGAATAATCCCTTACAATTTATTGGTTGTTTACTCTTTTACTTCTGCCTGCATACGAACTATAAGCTAAAAATTTTCGGTGTAGTATATGATTCATTGCCAGATAGAAGGAATGTGTTACATTGTTGTTTAAATAAACAGCTGATTGGAGTTCTTTATCACTTACAGTACAGTAATTACCTCCCATCAATATCTTTGAAAACATATTTACGATTAGAGGTTATTACTATTGAAACTAAATCGATTTTGAAGCGACATGAGAAACTTCATCCAAAAGACAAATAAGTTTCATGTTTCAAGTACTTAGAAATATCTGTCTAGTCAGTTCTTCATTCCTAAGCCTTTGTCGTTAATTATTGTCTCATTTTCAGATAAACATATTTTTATTAATTACCTCATTGTTATGTTAACTATGGCGGCATTGAAGGCCCAGACTATTAGAATTCTGAAATGAGAAATCTTCGGTAGGTTTTTTTTAACAAGGTACACCACCCCTAACGGGGTAAAAGATTTTAATTCTTTTAAAATAGATAAAATTTTATTAAAATAATCTACTGGCAAACTATTAATTAAAATTATTAAATAAAATTATCGCGAGAAGTGAACAATTAGTTGTTTTGTTGGTTAGCGAGGTCTGCTATGGAGGGACATGAAGCGCAGTTGAGAGCGTATGGTATTTATCCTCGGATGAGTTCCTACAATATTTGCACATACATCGCACCGACAGATCGTGGAAAGGGGTACCAGTTGAACAGGCGAGGTAGTGGAAACCATGGCGGTTCGGTAGGGTTTTAGCACGATATTTTGGTATAAAACAACACCAACCCCCCTAAGGACGGGATAGTAAATACAAAATAAAAGGATAACAACATCGCACTATGTATTATTTTTCCTAATACTCATTAATATATTAACATAAACTGTCATAGTAACATCAGTGTAAATGTATAATATCCGAATAATAAGAGTAAACAATACGACATAAAACAACAACAGAGGCAATATTTACAGCGCATAGCCAAATAAAGTATATTATGGGGCGAGCCACATAAGTTAATTGCATAGAATAGGGGTGATATAACATTTTATGTTTTTAACTTCCAGCCATATACGTAGGCCTACAATAAATACACTTTATATAACCATCTCCAGCAGAAACGTGTAGAATAAATTGTGAATGAAAGTTACAATACTAATTTAATTTATTAATTACCAGTTCAGTTAGGCATAATATAATATGTATAAACTGTCGAGCAGTTAGAAACAACTACGAAAATGTATACAGTAGTCTATCGATTCGCGGATCACATTGCTTTGGTATAGATATAGTTTGTTAAGACAGGATTTATACCAATCCGTTACCCAAATACGATATACATGTCAATCATTCATTGAGACAACTATATTGTAGAGCTAGTATTATCCCAATGTTTGCAATGCTGGCTAAACTGTCTAAATCACCATTTTTTTTAACAACACAGTTATTTGTTTCAATTATATTAAATGTTCTCGCTGACTGGTATAACTTTTCCCTAATGTGATTAAACAAAATAATGCCAGTCTATGTTTGCGTTGGCTTTCATGGCATTTCATTAGACCAACCAGATTGTTAGAGACATAGATTTATAGACGCCATGGGGAATTTAAAATAGAAAAACAACTTATAAAATGTTACACCTATCTCGCTAAACAGATTATGAAGTCAACAATTCTTCGAATGATAAATTATTGTAAAAGTTGGACTTACTTATTTTGTTAAAATTAACATCTGGTAATTAATAAATAAAAACAAATGTCGTAACAAACAATATTAAATATTATTATATAACAAGACAATTATAATTAATAAACATAATTGTTTATTTACATCATTAATAGTTTCAGTTTGTTTGATTTTAATAATATTATTCAATATTCACAGATCATCACAAATTAATGTGAAAGACATACTCTTAAAAATATTAATTGCAGCTAGTGAGTGAGTGACAAGCCATTAAAGGGGAGATGTTACCCCAGAACTTTTCAACAATTGAAAAATTTTCGAATTTTTTTTTATTAATTCTAAATCAGAATTTAACGTAGATTTCAGAAATCGAAATCCCTAATATCACATCATAAGTTTAAGTTGTCAGTTTTTCTGTTTGTCAACAAATTAATTATGGATATAAAAATGTACACCACCTAACTAAAATTATTGCTACATGGGTTTTCGTGGTCGCGGATTTCATTTCCGGGGTCAGTTTTCAAATTTGACGTAATCTAGTTTGTCTGTCTGCTTGTCCGTCTGTCGGTCTGTCTGTCAAAAACATAACGAATCACACTACGTAAGTAAAATTTTCACTGGGGGTTTTAAGGTCGGTGATTTCATTTCTGGTGTTATCTTTCCTGTTTGGAGGAGTCTATTATGCCTGTATGTATAATTGTCTATCAGTCGATCTGTCTGTCAAGAAAGACATACAGACAGACTTAAACAGACAGTCTAGGTTCATCCAATTATTAAAAATGACATGGGAAATGCAATCAGCGACTAGGAAAACCCCCATATCTGAAATGTTATTCAGGTGATATGCCTCCTTATATTTTGACTGACAGACAGACAGACATTCTAGGTTCAGTCAAATATTAAAATTGACATCAGAAATGGATTCAGTGACTAGGAAAACCCCTATATGACAAATTATAGTAAAGTGGTATGCTTACTTATTTATTGTCTGTGAGATTGACAGTCAGACAGACAGAATGACAGACAAACAGACAGTCCAGATGTTAAAACATTAAGGCATTAAAACAGATATCAGAAATGAATTTAGCGACTGCGAAAACCCCTAAAATCGTAAATTTTGGTTCGCTGGAGTAGTTTATTATATTTTGGCTTATTTTTGAAATTTCCCACGTTTTACATATATAATTGGCGGGAAGGTTTGAAAATTTAAAATGTGTTTTTCTCAGCATCTTATTTTTCGTTAAATTTAGAAATAAATGTACCTTTTTTTCGAAAACGGCTTGATGGAATTGGCTGAAATTTTTGCAGCAGGTTTTTAGTAGTGAGACACAATAATTGTGGAACCTCTAAAAACATATGTTTAAAACAATTATCATATGTAATTCTAATATAAACTTCGAAAATGTGTCATTGTTTGGTTTTTGGTGCAATTAAGTGACCCTCAAACATAGTTAAGTAAAGATAACACGAGAGTTATAAGTAAACCTACAATTCGAATGCACCATGAACACATAGAGCTCCAAATATTACTACAGTACCGGTAGGTATAAATGATAACAATTTAATTTAAATCAAATTCCAGGTATAAAATATAAAATAAGTGAGAGGTATTCAAGTTCACACACAACTCGGCTAAAATGACAATAACTCGTGCATTCAAATAATTGCAACTCGTGCTAAAGAATGGATAGAACCCCGAGCCACTCAGACTATTTCGCAGACGTGGCTCTCTCGTCGAGAACCTTTAGGACCCGCTGTATGGTCTGCACTGCGGCCTTCCTCGTACCCCGGATCGCTGCCTGCCCGCAACTATCCACCGCGTCGAGTTTCAGTAAGTTCTGCATCAGGGCCTCCTGTAGTCGGTTATAGTCGGGCCCGTTGGTGCGGCCCTCGAACGCGTTGACCTCCGTCTCGATCTGAGCCACGGATTGCAAGATGTGCCCGATTATCGCCACTGGTGAGACCTGATTTGGGTGATCCGGGGGCACTGCTGATGTGGAATCGACGCTATTGTGGACACCGGAAGTGACGTCATGTCGAGGATCATGCGGCGTTACGTCATCAACACTTTGTGTGACGTGGTTAACTTTATGAAAAGATTTAGGGATTGATTTTGCAGTATGACCATCCGTATTAGTTGGCCGACCTGGTACCTGAAGTACCGGTATGTTGATCTGAGTGCGCACCGTTTTAGGTTTTTTCTCCGTAGAGCTCTTTTTAACTGGTAGCGGGGCTGTCTCATGTCGCACCGGTATGTCTACGACTTCGCTATAAACTGTGTCGAGCCGCGGTTCGGTGGATAGATCGTGAGCCGATCGTTGGAGGTCGTTGCGACGCTCCGGGTTGAGACGGCGGGGGATGTTGGGCGAGTTTGTGCAGGATGACGACAACTTGGGTTGCTGCTCCGGTACCAGTAACTCGGGGTTACGGGATGGGGTGAAGGATGGCCCGCCCATCCGCGGGAAGTCGCGGAACATATCGGCGGTGTCCCGGAAGTACGGGTGTTCCTGCAGCGGGTCCCGGAAGTCCGATAAACTTGTGAAGGGAAAGTCGGGGAAGCTATCGTTGAGGTTGTGGTGGTGGGAGTTTGGGACTTTCCGCGGGTCGATCCAACTGGAGGTCTTAGTGGTTGAGTCGTAGAAATACGGCCATCCATTCTCGTCAACGTGCATTTCCCAACCGCTCGGCAAAGATGAGTCCGCCATTTTTCGCTAATTATTACAGTATTCAGGTATTACCGTTATCAGGGCCTGCAGCGCTACAGGAGAATAGGCATAATTCAGTAATTACTTTGGTGCATGCACACCACTTGTGATTTTTTTTTCAAAATTGCCCATTTATAGTGTTCCGTGGGAAAATACTTATACTTTTTTTTCAAAATTCATTCACTACCCGACCCGGTCTCAGTGAGAAAAGACTGCTATTTTTGTAAAAATTTGGGAATTTTGGGAATTCGGAAAAAAAATTGCAATTTTATAAGACATTTTTTTTACAATATTACTGTATTAACAATTAATTTCACTAGGCCTACATAATCATTAATAACAAATAGCATGCCACAATATTAACATTATTAAAGAATTAAACAATTAATAATTAAACAATGACCGTCAACACCCGAATGTGAGCACACTTTTTAATAAACCTCAAACTGTCAAAGTTTTCCATCATAATTTTAAGGGAAGTATGAAGAAGTAAAATTAAAAGAAAGTTTGATATCTAATCGTCACAACTCACAATAAGTATTTAACAATTTGTTCTATTTTAGTTTTTGCACATTTTATTAAAATTTAAAAAGTGATCTTCTATTGACTGATAGACCTTTTAAAATATAAATTAGCTTGGTTTTTGCTTTAACATACTGGCATAGGCCTACCCCCTTATGTGGGCAACATTGGAAATTTAAAAAAAAGCTATACAAACAGGGCAAAAAAAGTAACCCAAAACA
Source organism: Nemertoderma westbladi (assembly GCA_032718475.1). NCBI lineage: Eukaryota > Metazoa > Xenacoelomorpha > Nemertodermatida > Nemertodermatidae > Nemertoderma > Nemertoderma westbladi. The sequence continues at coordinate 61,130 of JAUCBJ010008277.1, read as the reverse complement.
ATATATTTGTGAAAAATACAAGCGCTACAAATATGCTAAAAAATCTGTAAAATTTGATGAGCTATTTTTTGGATGCAGTGCCTTTATTGAATGCGAAATTTTGTCAAAATGCCTTGAAAATCAAACAAAACAACAAACTGACTAATAACATAAAACATAACTACCATGGCATTTGCCAGTGAGCCGCACTGATTGAATATATTGTGGATTAACTGATTAACACAATAAATTAAAAGGAAAAAATATATAAGTCTTGTATAAATAAATATAATAGGCCCCTAATCAAGGCTTACTATATACAAGGCCATGCCATCGAGTTAACCGGGGGCCGTAACAATGAGCAATAACCAGATAACGAGCAACAATAAATAATAATAATAAAGTACAACAACGAGCAACAATGATCAACAACGAGCAATAATAAAGTACAACAACGAGCAACAATGATCAACAACGAGCAACAACGAGCAATAATGATCAACAACGAGCAATAATAAAGTACAACAACGAGCAACAATGATCAACAACGAGCAATAATAAAGTACAACAACGAGCAGCAATGATCAACAACGAGCAACAACGAGTAACAACTAGCAACAACGAGCAATAATAAAGTAGGCCTACAACAACGAGCAACAATGATACTTATGCTGTTATGCAGCCAGGTTGGAATTTATGTAGAGTTTCTTCAACATGTGTGGCGCGCATTTAGGATCCTGGCGCGAAGGAACAGTGGCGTGTGGCGCGCTTTTTGTCAAAATTCCATATAGGTTATGCAGTAATATGTATCCCAGTAATCCCGAATATATATGTAGGATATAAATTAATTCCCAACCAATAACTTAATAAAAAATGCTTCCATACCCGCAATGTTCAATGTTATCAAGATGGTCAGATGGTGCACAATACTGCTATACCTGATACCGGGACCGGTAGGCCTACTACAAATATTTATCAGTTTACCTGATTTCAGTCTATCAGTTTTGTTCTGTTCGGATAGTGTCGATGAAACTTACCGGTACTAACATAATACCTAAAAGCCTAAATGCTGAAATGTTGGAGATACAGAGATAATTAATGAATTGCGGTAAAGTCATGTAGTTCTATTATCGGTACAATGCGGTTTCAGGGCCCTCCAGCCCCTCAACCTATTATCTGATTCTGACTGTGTTATGTACGGTACTGAGTGAAGTGTGAACTGGTTTTCGTATTATTATTTTGTATTTTATACAGTTGGACAGTGACCTGACCTGATTGCCTGGCAGTCCTGAAGTCTGCCTAGCGTTCTATATTACAGACTACTGTATACTGTATAGCTTGTGGGATGGGGTAGGCCAAGCCTATTTTGTATTTGATTTGTTATTTAGGTTACTGGGTTAAGGTTGGTCCAGTTAGTTGCGCAGGAGTTACAGGGAAGTGGCTAACTGACCGTACATGACCCTCTAAATACCGTATTGACTGATTGAAGCTTTATATTTGATTTATATTTTACTTGTGTATTATTGACCGGACCCTTATTACCTCAGCTTTTTGTGACCGGACCCATAATCTTGTAACGTCTTTACTTTCGTTTATTGTTTTGGTTACCACCAAAATTTATTGCTATTTTGGTTGCTCGTTGATGCTCATGGTTGCTCGTTGTTGTAATTTATTATTGCTCGTTGTTTCTCATTGTTGCTCGTTGTTGCTCGTTGTTGCTCGTTGTTGTTCGTTGTTCCTCATTGTTGCTCGTTGTTGCTCATTTTTGCTCGTTGTTGCTCGTTAACGTTGTTCCTCATTGTTGCTCGTTGTTGTTCGTTCTTCCTCATTGTTGCTTGTTGTTGCTCATTGTTGCTCGTTCTTGCTCATTGTTTCTCGTTGTTGTACTTTATTATTGTTCGTTGTTGATCATTGTTGCTCATTGTTGCTCGTTGTTGGTCATTGTTGCTCGTTGTTGCTCATTGTTGCTCGTTGTTGCTCATTGTTGCTCATTGTTGCTCGTTGTTGCTCGTTGTTGCTCATTGTTGCTCGTTGTTGATCATTGTCCCTCGTTGTTGCTCATTGTTACTTGTTTTTGTACTTTATTATGGCTCGTTGTTGCTCGTTGTTGATCATTGTTGCTCGTTGTTGATCATTGTTGCTCGTTGTTGCTCATTGTTGTTGGTTGTTGCTCATTGTTGCTCGTTGTTGATCATTGTTGCTCGTTGTTGCTCATTGTTGTTGGTTGTTGCTTATTGTTGCTCATTGTTTCTCGTTATTGGTCATTGTTGCTCGTTGTTGCTCATTGTTGTTGGTTGTTGCTTATTGTTGCTCATTGTTGCTCGTTGTTGATCATTGTTGCTCGTTGTTGCTCATTGTTGTTGGTTGTTGCTTATTGTTGCTCGTTGTTGGTCATTGTTGCTCGTTGTTGCTCATTGTTGTTGGTTGTTGCTTATTGTTGCTCATTGATGCTCGTTGTTGGTCATTGTTGCTCGTTGTTGTACTTTATTATTGCTCGTTGTTGGTCATTGTTGCTCGTTGTTGCTCATTGTTGTTGGTTGTTGCTTATTGTTGCTCGTTGTTGCTCGTTGTTGGTCATTGTTGCTCGTTGTTGCTCATTGTTGTTGGTTGTTGCTAATTGTTGCTCATTGTTGCTCGTTGTTGGTCATTGTTGCTCGTTGTTGTACTTTATTATTGCTCGTTGTTGCTCATTGTTGTTGGTTGTTGCTCATTGTTGCTCGTTGTTGGTCAGTGTTGCTCGTTGTTGGTCATTGTTGCTCGTTGTTGGTCATTGTTGCTCGTTGTTGCTCATTGTTGTTGGTTGTTGCTTATTGTTGCTCATTGTTGCTCATTGTTGCTCGTTGTTGGTCATTGTTGCTCGTTGTGCATTTTAGTACCTACCCCTATATATGCGAACGTAGATCCTATCTGGGTGAACTTAGATATCCTATCTGGGTGAACTTAGATCCTAACAAAGGTGAACATGACCCCACTTTATCCTATTAAAAGCCTTTGAAATCGTCATGCTACTGTAGTCGCGAAGCTCAAATCAAATCAAATCAATTTTTTTTAATTTTCTCAACATAACATATATACTGCACAATATAGACGTACAATTTATTATATGTAAATATATTAGATATATTTCTAAAGATTAGATATAGATAGTAAATAAAATATATGATTGAAAACAAATATAATACAGTATCTGCAATCAAGATTTTAGATAACGAGTGAATAGTGAATAGCGTTGAACTTCTCCACGTTGAAAGCAAATCGAACTTAGATCGTAGGTGTTAGGTGAACTTAGATCCCAATTTATACAAATTTCTTAGCACACGCTAGAGGAGAAGCGAAATTAGATCCCACGTGTAGTGTGTATTGGCCGCGTTCTATCGATATTAGTATATTATTGTACTGTGTTTCATTAATAACAATATAAAAGTACTTATAATGATCTAATGATCAATGATATGATCAATCAATGATAAATAAGTCAAACACTGAAAGTAGTTATTGCGATCTGTGACTCACCAACAAACGATAATTTGCCAATTAATCTTTTCGACCTACGCGTAGTTCGACACATTGGGTCATATATCACCAGTTTCAGTGTTTTAATATTAACTACTGTACGCGTAGGTCCTACGCAAACTACGCGTACGTAGGTCCTACGCAAACTACGCGTAGGTGCTACGCAAACTACGCGTACGTAGGTGCTACCCGTCATAACTATGCGTATACAACGTTATATCATTAATTCCAAGCGGTTCAATACTAAAATATGATAATACTGTATGTTCAATAGACCACACGTCACGTATATATACAGTATCTGTATACTCCCTGTAGTGGTATATGCTACAACATACTGTATTCTTCACTTCATGTGTTGCACGCGCAATAATGTGTTATAATGTTTAGAGTTCAAAAATAGTTTACAAGGAAATAGAGAGCAAGGATATATTTAATGTGCTAACCCGTTGATAAGGGGAGAGGGAGAATAATTTATTGTCTACAATGATTTGTTGCACTTACAGTACTTGTTGTTTTTACGAAACAGTTTGATTTTATACATTATTACTTTATTTATTACTTTACATTATTATTTGGGAGAGTGTGGTTTAAACCCACAGCGTCAGTAATGCTGAACGGGAGACCACTTCCTTGGGTCAGGGAGGCGTTGCATCTAGGAAACATGTTAGATTTCCAGAACACAATGGAGTCTGATATTATACGAAAACGGGGAAAATTTATAGGAAAGCTCAATGCACTTCGACAAGAATTCTATTTTTCTGATCCGTATGTTTTGAGTAATATTCAGCGTATTTATTGCACATCCTTCTACGGTAGTAATTTATGGGATCTTTTTTCTGCATCGTGTACTCGTATATACAGTTCATGGAATATTAATATTAGGATTATTTTTAGATTGCCTTTTACATCACATAGATATATTGTAGAAAATTTAATGCAGTTTAAACACCCCAGTATTATGTTATATTCACGTTTTATAAGATTTTGTACCAGTTTAGTGCAGTCTGAAAAATCAAGCATTCGTTATTTAGCAAAATTATTTTTATATGATTGTCGTTCGCGAAGTGGGTGCAATTTACGTTCTATCGCAAATCTGTGTAAAATACCTCTCATTAACTCGATCAATGTTACGCACGTTAATAAGTTGAACTACGTTCCTTTTGATGTAGCTGATAGATGGAAATTAGAATTGTGTAGGGAATTAATTAATTGTCGTTGTAGCAATATTGATATACCTGGTTTTAATGTTGATGAGATTACTGATATCCTTAATTATATTACTACATGTTAGTTAAATATTCTTTATATTATTGCCTATAATTATTTGTTCGATGCCGTGTCATTTACTACGTGTTCTGTCAGTTATTCATTACATAGGCCTACGTCATTAATATTGTGCTACTTTACTAATAATATGTCTACGTACCGTGTACTATGTCTATCGTTTATTCATATGTACGAATATCAATTAAATTAAATTATCAGCTTTCGATTAACCACTTCACCGGTAGACTGGTAGCTTAAGCTTACAGTAAGTAGTACCGTAGAATAGTTAAATTATCCAATGGAAACAAAGAGACTTGTTAATATAAGTGAATTTTAAGTAGGCCTTATACTTTTTATTCATCCTGTGTTCGTATGTGAAACAGTGAAAGAGCCAAATATTATTTATTACCATAGGGTCTTATGTAGAGGAAGATAGATGAGCTACCGATTCCGTTATTTCAGTTTGTCTGATAATCCGATACCTGACATTACCGAAACTTGCCTAACAACTCTACATAAGCCCTACCGGACCTGAAATGAAATAGTTTTGTTATCAGGACTGCTACGCGTAGCACCTACGCGAAGTGCTACGCGTAGTTTCAAATTACCTAAACGCAGTTTCAAAATACCTACTCGTAGTTTCAAAATAATATATCAATATAAGTTAAATCTTATTGAGTTCTCTATTTTGGCACTAATTGTAGCACTCGTTGTATTTACTGTAGGGCCTACTATGTCTGAATGGAGTAAATACCGAAGGGGCGAATGATAATGTACATACTAAATTACTACAGTACAAGTGGGAAAAGTTCCGATAACTATTATTATATTACAAGAGAAACCTATCATACCGTATGATAACAGCAACAGCCCTCAGTGTCAATAAAGCGATTAAAAAACGGACAATGATATATCGAAGAACAACAATAATTGTTAGACGATATTATTATTCACATGTCAAATGCCGGTGATACTCAAAGGACAAGATATTCAGCATACTGTCATGGCCTACATTACTTAAATACCACCTGCCAAATGGCAGCAAGGCCAAAATATTAGTGGGTCGATTTTTCAATGTTGTCGTGGCAGTATATATATTTGTATAAAGACAATCAAGTTGTTCTATATTATCTGAAATTTTATGGAGATTTCAAATATGCAATCGGTTTTGCCACATCTTTCATAGTTTTCGAAATATTTCACGAAAACCAATGGGTACCCAAAAAGTGGGTTCACCATGAAAGTTTCAATAATCCAGAATCTTTAAACTCACCAGTCAGACCTCATTTGCGACATATAAAGGTTTTCAAGGATGGCAAACGTATATGATGGAAATATTTTACAGACGAATGGTTAATGTGTTACATGCTACTTTCCACTGGGTGCCAAATGTTGGTTCAACATGAAAATTTCATTTTTCGGATACAAGTAATACTTATTTATTTGCCATGATGAGTTTTAAAGATTCTCGATTATTGAAACTTTCATGGTGAACCCAACTTTTGGGTACCCATTGGTTTTCGTGAAGTATTTCGAAAACTAAGAAAGGTGTGACAAAACCGATTGCATATTTGAAATCTGCATAAAATTTAAGAGAATATAGAACACTTGGATTGTCTTTATACAAATATATAAACCACCACGACAACTTTGAAAAATCGACCCACTAATATTTTGGCCTTGCTGCCATTTGGCAGGTGGTATTTAAGTAGGCCCTGATGTATATCTTATCAATATTGTGTTTCGCCCCACTATTCCAGGCAGGTGACCTTCGAATACGTAAGGGAAACGCATGGGCAGCCTTGAATAGGCTTTCCAGGATGCAGAATTCATCGGTAACTTAAGGTAACATTATTTAGAGCAGCAGTAGTTCCAGTACTCCTCTATGGGAGTCCATGTTGGGCTCTAACTACCGAGGACACCAAATCTCTGGATGGCAAATTCACAAGAATGCTACGCCGGGTTCATTGTGTCAACTACAATGCACACACCTCCAACCAGATACTATATAACATTGGAGGTGTCCCATTGGTTCCACCAAGCTTGACATTAGAACAAAAAGCCGTCTCCGCTTTGCAGGACATTGCTTTCGCCGTGAGGACCAGCCAGTGCATAATCTTGTGCTTTGGCAGCCTCATTGAGTGAATAAGCATGGTGGACATCCCATGACTTTCTTGAGACGTATCTTAAAGGACACTGGCCTTGAAGATGCGGATTATCTAGCAAATGTCATGGGTGATAGGGAGTTGTGGCGGCGCAATTTTGTTGATAATCCGGCATAGCATTCCTAATGCACGCTGCATTGGGCTTGACAATTGTGGATTGCATGGTGGTTGCAAAATGTTTTTGATAAGCTGACTTAGCATTACAATGTGCAGTTTCAATGCAGCAGGCCGATTATAGTAGTAGATGTTTCGCACAGTAAATAAGGACACGAACAAGTCAAATGTAATCATTTTTTGTAAAGGTGGTCATATCGATATGATAAATGTATAATTAAAACCCTATAAATATGCCTTGATTACCTTACCTCACTGCCCTTATAGAACATTTAAAGCAAGGGATAATAGATTTAATTGCGTCGAAAGTCCCCCACCCGCCAAATCTGATTGATGCTACCTTTTTAATTTCTTCTCTTTTTTTTCTCTTTAAAGAATATCTATGTTCAAAATAACTTGGATGAATAATGAATAATATTGTATATAAAAGTTTGCTAACTAATTGAAAACACAATAAAAAAATAGTTATTCCCCAATATATTTTTTAGACTTACATTATTTTACAGTATACCACGTAATATATTTAGAGTAATAAGTTGGCATTTATCTCGTGCCAGATTTATGCTAATTACAGAAAAGTAAATTAATCCACTTTCGATCTATTTACATAAACCGAGAGTTAGTCGGACAGTTAGTAAGTAGTTCTAGCATGTTCCTGCTTTGGGCTTTTATATCCTAAGACACTGGGACACGATTGATTTATTTTAGATAAACAACACCGTCTAGGGAGATAGAGACGCCGTGTGTTTAAATTCCCGGAAAATTTATATCCCCAGATCTTTAATTATCTTTAGAACCCGAAGTCTAGTTCCCGAAATCAATTTAGGCCTACGTGACGGGAATTAACTTATTGTGGAGCCATAATTGAGAAATTGTCACTGTAAAGTGTATATCTAAATGTAGTTTATTGTTTTGGTTTAGAGAAGGTTTTACTTCGGTGGGGGTGGGTGGGGTTGGTCTGGATGGTGACTCTTGATTAAGTGGGAGTAGGTCTCTTTGTCAGTTCAATTTTATCACATGCATTGTTGTTCCCCAATAGTTCTTCAATAGTGTTGCTTTCCCAATAGGTCACTTCCCAATAGGTTACTTTCCCAATAGGTCACTTTCCCAATAGGTGACTTGCCCAATAGGTCACTTTCCCAATAGGTCACTTTCCCAATAGGTCACTTGCCCAATAGGTCACTTTCCCAATAGGTCACTTTCACAATAGGTCACTTTCCCAATAGGTCACTTTCCCAATAGGTCACTTTCCCAATAGGTCACTTTCCCAATAGGTCAATTGCCCAATAGGTCACTTTCCCAATAGGTCACTTGCCCAATAGGTCACTTGCCCAATAGCTCACTTTCCAAATAGGTCACTTGTCCAAAAGGTCACTTTCCCAATAGCTCACTTGCCCAATTGGTCACTTTCCCAATAGGTCACTTGCCCAATAGGTCACTTGTCCAAAAGGCCACTTTCCCAATAGCTCACTTGCCCAATAGGTCACTTTCCCAATAGGTCACTTTCCCAATAGGTCACTTTCCCAATAGGTCACTTTCCCAATAGGTCACTTGTCCAATAGCTCACTTTCCAAATAGGTCACTTGTCCAAAAGGTCACTTTCCCAATAGCTCACTTGCCCAATTGGTCACTTTCCCAATAGGTCACTTTCCCAATAGGTCACTTGTCCAAAAGGTCACTTTCCCAATAGCTCACTTGCCCAAAAGGTCACTTTCCCAATAGGTCACTTGCCCAATAGGTCACTTGTCCAAAAGGTCACTTTCCCAATAGCTCACTTGCCTAAAAGGTCACTTTCCCAATAGCTCACTTGCTCAATAGGTCACTTTCCCAATAGGTCACTTTCCCAATAGGTCACTTTCCCAATGGTGGGATTTTCTCAAAATTTGGTACAGACAAACTTTACTCTAATGACTATCCATTGACAGAAGTATGCACTTGTATATATTACCAATCTAGTTTCCAGAGCAACGATAATTTGTCTAATAATTTAACCATTTTTAATACCAATTTGGCTGGTACAATATAAGGATCTTATTTACATAACTCTTCTATTAAACGGGTGGATGTAACCACGCCCATCGGATTTATCGACCTCAAAAACCCTTATCCCCAAAATATTTATTTGTTATATGATAAACTATTGTGGTTTTCAAACTAAAACAAATAAATAAATTACACCTAAAATCAATAGAGCAATCATAATTTAATTATGTGAAAAATCTTCACCAACATTAATGGAAATTATGAAATTTCCTTGCAGTGGAATCGCATTATTTTTTTACAACAGTTACCTTAATATATCGTGAAGTTTTTGATATATTTAAAAATTTGATGCGACTTCTAGTTTCCGAGATATAGCAATTAATGTGTAACACGCCAGTGTAAATATTACTAATTTCCCATTGAATCACAGCTTATTGTGAAATTAATTAAATTATTCTGGAACGTCACCAATTTGCTACTTACTTTTCCCTACTGTTCCTTTTGTTTGGCTTGTGTTATTCAAATTTACGCAGAATTTCCATGAATAAACATATGTTCCGCAAAATAAAATCTTATAGACTTTTTTTTGGTCATTAATAAGGTAATATAGAATCCAAAATGTATGGTTCTGATTGATTGCGAAATACTTATTGACTCGACTATAATAGAAGTGTTCGTCGACAACTACAGTAAAATGGTTCAAATTTAATATTCACTATGTTAATTCATTTGTAATTCTTTAATTATATTACAGTATACTGTACGTACACAAACACAAACACTAACGAAAAGGTGTATATTAAGGGAAAGAAGGTCAGCAGCACCCGCAAGCAAAATTAAGTTATGGTATAAGTGCTCTAGCTTTCTGACTATAGTCCTTCTTCAGGCAAATAGAATATATACAATATAACCGTTAACACGTTAGATATAACTGAAAGTTTTAAATTTCCCACCAATTGTAAATGTTATGCTATGCTTTTGATTATGTAAGGGGTAAATATTAATCGAGGATAAATATGGTAAAGTAGGTGTGAGGTACAGTAGGTGCACGCTGGTAAATATTAAAACATTGGAAAGAAGGTAACAATGGAATAAACAATTTTTGTGTTGTATTAATATCTACCGCCGGTACATTACATAATATTAATGTGCACCTACTCTACCTACTTACCACGGTTTATACATATTATTAATATTCATGCTTAGCATAATTATATTTCATTGATAATTTTCCATGTATTAATAATTACCAGCGTGCACAACTGTTGAAAAGAGGTTTGGTACAGTTCTGTGTTGTGGTGAAGGTGACAGAAGTCGGAATGCTTGTCAAAGTGCGCCAAAAACCTATCGGTACTCCCACTGTAATGGGCATCTTAAATGGTGATTAAGGAAAATAAATACAGTATCTGCCAAATTAAGTCAATTTCAACAGAATAAGTAGCATCCCAATTGGAAATGTGCTGCTGAGTGTCGTCGTCGTGGCGGCGAGAATGGCTTCGAACGATTGCCAGGTTGGGCCATCGATGCCATAATAGGCCTACTTGTAACCACTACCATAGGATAGGAGTACTGGTTGTGGGTCTGGGTGGGGGTGGGGTGGAAGAAATTACATGCCGGTATTACCCCGTAATTGAAACATAATAAACACATTCGACTGAGACTACGTCAACCGATTACGTGACTGAGGCTACATCAACCGATTACCTGACTCAGGCTACGTCAACCGATCACCTTACTGAGGCTACATCAACCGATTACCTGACTCAGGCTACATCAACTGATTACCTGACTCAGGCTACATCAACCGATTACCTGACTGCTGAACAGAGGCTACATCAACCGATTACCTGACTCAGGCTACGTCAACCGATTACCTTATTGAGGCTACATCAACCGATTACCTGACTGCTGGACTGAGGCTACATCAACCGATTACCTGACTCAGGTTACATCAACCGATTACCTGACTCAGGCTACATCAACTGATTACCTGACTCAGGCTATATCAACCGAATACCTGACTGCTGGACAGAGGCTACATCAACCGATTACCTGATTTAGGCTACATCAACTGATTACCTGACTCAGGCTACATCAACCGATTACCTGACTGAGGCTACGTCAACCGATTACCTGACTCAGGCTACGTCAACCGATTACCTTACTGAGGCTACATCAACCGATTACCTGACTCAGGCTACATCAACCGATTACCTGACTCAGGCTACGTCAACCGATTACCTTACTGAGGCTACATCAACCGATTACCTGACTCAGGCTACATCAACCGATTACCTGACTCAGGCTACATCAACTGATCACCTGACTCAGGCTACATCAACCGATTACCTGACTGAGGCTACATCAACCGATTACCTGACTCAGGCTACATCAACCGATTACCTGACTCAGGCTACATCAACTGATCACCTGACTCAGGCTACATCAACCGATTACCTGACTGAGGCTACATCAACCGATTACCTGACTCAGGCTACATCAACCGATTACCTGACTCAGGCTACATCAACTGATTACCTGACTCAGGCTACATCAACCGATTACCTGACTCAGGCTACATCAACCGATTACCTAACTCAGGCTATATCAACCGATTACCTGACTCAGGCTACATCAACCGATTACCTGACTCAGGCTGCGTCAACCGATTACCTGACTCAGGCTACATCAACCGATTACCTGACTCAGGCTACGTCAACCGATTACCTGACTCAGGCTACATCAACCGACTACCTGACTCAGGATACGTCAACCGACTACCTGACTCAGGCTACGTCAACCGATTACCTGACTCAGGCTGCGTCAACCGATTACCTGACTCAGGCTACATCAACCGATTACCTGACTCAGGCTACGTCAACCGATTACCTGACTCAGGCTACGTCAACCGATTACCTGACTGAGGCTACGTCAACCGATTACCTGACTCAGGCTGCGTCAACCGATTACCTGACTCAGGCTACATCAACCGATTACCTGACTCAGGCTACGTCAACCGATTACCTGACTCAGGCTACGTCAACCGATTACCTGACTGAGGCTACGTCAACCGAATACCTGACTCAGGCTACATCAACCGATTACCTGACTCAGGCTACATCAACCGATTACCTGACTGAGACTACGTCAACCGATTACCTGACTCAGGCTACGTCAACCGATTACCTGACTGAGGCTACGTCAACCGAATACCTGACTCAGGCTACATCAACCGATTACCTGACTCAGGCTACATCAACCGATTACCTGACTGAGACTACGTCAACCGATTACCTGACTGAGGCTACGTCAACCGATTACCTGACTCAGGCTACATCAACCGATTACCTGACTCAGGCTACGTCAACCGATTACCTGACTCAGGCTACGTCAACCGATTAGCTGACCGAGGCTACGTCAACCGATTACCTGACTCAGGCTACGTCAACCGATGATTACCTGACTGAGACTACGTCAACCGATTACCTGACTCCAGGCTACATCAACCGATTACCTGACCGAGGCTACGTAAACCGATTACCTGACTCAGGCCACATCAACCGATTACCTGACTCAGGCTACGTCAACCGATTACCTGACTCAGGCTACGTCAACCGATTAGTTGACCGAGGCTACGTCAACCGATTACCTGACTCAGGCTACGTCAACCGATGATTACCTGACTGAGACTACGTCAACCGATTACCTGACTCAGGCTACATCAACCGATTACCTGACTGAGGCTACATCAACCGATTACCTGACTCAGGCTACGTCAACCGATTACTGAATGCTGAATGCCCCATGGTTTTATTTCAGCAGATATGCATACTGTAGAGAAAAGATATCCTAAACTTATTGCTGTATTGGAAAAAATTTATAAGCACCACACCCGTGCCGTTGTGCTAGTTTCTATTGAATCCCCAATCCCCATGAAAAAAGACTCCCTTGTCTGCTGAGTAAGTCTTGTCACGCCCTGAAGACGGCTTGTCGTTTTTTAAATACTGTAATTTGTATAATTTATAGCATAATTTTAAGAAACTTAAATTAATAAACGGCGCAGTCTTGGACGTTGAGCAATGCGGCGCTTCTACTTCCGTGGGAGGTCGGTACTGTTGGAGGGAGAGGTGCAGGTTCGTTTTACGTTGTCATCCCAGCGTTTATAGTATGTATACTGTAGGTAGAGATAGAGTATATATGTATGTGAATAAAAAATAAAATAGTTTGATTTACAGTATGTATAGAGTTCAAATTATCTCGATAGTAGACAGTCACAACTTTATAGTTGCTTGTGTTTTCTAAGGTAATCATGGCGACATCAAATTGAGAGATATCCCTAAAGAAAGCGAATGGATATTCATTTCAACCGGCGGATTGTAATGACTCCCCAGATCACTGGAGAGTCAGGTAGGTGCTAAATTGCACAACGAGCAACAATGACCAACAACGAGCAACAACGAGCAACAATGAGCAACAACGAGCAACAATGAGCAACAACGAGCAACAATGAGCAACAACGAGCAACAACGAGCAGCAATGAGCAACAACGAGCAATAATAAAGTACAACAACGAGCAACAATGAGCAACAACGAGGAACAATGAGCAACAACGAGCAACAACGAGTACAACGAGCAACAACGAGCAACAATGAGCAACAACGAGCAATAATAAAAGTACAACAACGAGAAAAAATGATGAGCAACAATGAGCAAAAATAATAAAGTGATAAAAAATAACTACAATAAGTAGCAGTAACTACAATAACAGTAACTATAATAAAGTAACTAGAGTACACCACTAAACAGATTACACAGATACATTCATTATATTTATGCACTATAATGTATCCCAGTAATCCCGAATATATAAGTAGGATATGATAAATAAATTCCCAACCAAGAACTTAATAAAAAATGCTTCCATACCCACAATGTCATCAAGATGGTGCACAATACTGCTATACCGGGACCGGTAGGCCTACAAATATTTATCAGTTTACCTGATTTCAGTCTATCAGTCTTGTTCTGTTTGGGTAGTGTCGGTGAAACTTACCTCAACCTATTATCTAGGGCTCGATCGGAGCTCCGGCCTCCGGCTCCGGCTCCGGCCATTTTGGCACATCCGGCTCCTGCTCCGGCTCCGGTAAAAATATTGCCGGAGTTAATTTTTTAATAAAGTACCGGTATTAGATTTCGTGCATATTCTAATCTGAACAATTATTTACACTATAAGTAGTACAGCTTCAATATCAAGCATAATACTGCAGTATTTAATTAAAGTCAATGACTGACTGACTGTTGACTGTACTCTGGTACTGCAGTACTGGTACTGGTGACTGGCCAGCTGGCTGACTAGCAGACTAGCTGACTGTACCGGTACTGCAGTACTGGTACACGTACGGTAGGCTACCTACAGCTACAGTACACACCTCTACCACAATTAGACAGTTAGTGAGTTAGGTACTGTAGGTAATTTTTAGCCGTCAGCGTCAGGCCGTCTGTCTGTGATAAATTAATTACTTAAATTTTAAATTGAAAATTTGTAAATCTATAAATTATGAAATAAATTAGACCTACAGTATGATTGATTATGCAGTTATGAGCGATTGGCGAACGATAACCATATATACTTTATTTATTTTTTAATAAATAATTAAATTTTTAAAATTTTTGAAAAACTCCGGCTCCTGCTCCGACTCCGGCAAAATTGTCCAACTCCGGCTCCTGCTCCGGCTCCGGCCAAATCCCAACTCCGATCGAGCCCTACTATTATCTGGTTCTGACTTTCTGATGTACGGTACTGTGAAGTGTGAACTGGTTTTCGTATTATTATTTTGTATTTTATACAGTTGGACATGGACAGTGACCTGATTGCCTGGCAGTCCTGAAGTCTGCCTAGCGTTCTATATTACAGACTACTGTATTGCTTGTGGGATGGGGTAGGCCAAGCCTATTTTGTATTTGATTTGTTATTTACTTTAGGTAGGGTATATTAAATTTTTATTTATATGTTGAAGATTTTTATTTGATTTATATTTTACTTGTGTATTATTGACCGGACCCTTATTACCTGAGCTTTTTGTGACCTGACCCATAATCTTGTAACATGTCTTAACTTTCGTTTATTGTTTTGGTTCTCACCAACGCCAACACCTGAACACGCCTCTGTAATCCGGTCCTTTACTAATCTGCTGCCTGCTTCTTTCTGCCTTTAAATGGCTATGGGTCCGGTCAACGGGTTCTGTCAATTAGCAAAAGGTCTGTTCAGTAGACTTTGCCCAGTTAGTTTTTAGTACAAAATTTAGTACAGTCTGGCAGTAGTATTCTGTACCTATTACATTTGTACAGTAGGTACCCGAATCGTAACTGTGCCAATGTTAGAATTAGGCCCTACGCCTCAAATGACAGACTTACAGTACCAACGTCAAAATGACTTCCCCTGGATCCACATGGAGTCCATTTCCTCCTTTGAATCGTACTGGTCTGTTGGTATGACCTGGAAGAACCTGGAAGTCAAGTAGTCAACTACACACATTGTCTAAAACATCTAAAATGATACTTTTGATAGGCCCGATTAGGCCTATCTAAAATGATGTACATACTGTAGTCTACGAATGCTATTAATATATATATTATATATTAATTAATATTGTAATTACAAATAATTAATATAATTAATATAAAATACATTATTGTAACTTACTATTTCTAAATTGTTGCTCATTGTTGCTCATTGTTGTACTTTATTAATGCTCATTGTTGCTCGTTGTTGCTCATTGTTGCTCATTGTTGCTCGTTGTTGCTCATTGTTCCTCATTGTTGGTCGTTGTTTCTCATTGTTGTACTTTATTATTGCTCATTGTTGCTCGTTGTTGCTCATTGTTGCTCGTTGTTGCTCATTGTTGCTCGTTGTTGCTCATTGTTGGTCATTGTTGCTCGTTGTTGTACTTTATTATTGCTCATTGTTGCTCGTTGTTGCTCATTGTTGCTCGTTGTTGGTCATTGTTGCTCATTGTTGGTCATTGTTGTTCATTGTTGCTCGTTGTTGGTCATTGTTGCTCATTGTTGGTCATTGTTGTTCATTGTTGCTCGTTGTTGGTCATTGTTGCTCATTGTTGGTCATTGTTGCTCATTGTTGTACTTTATTATTGATCATTGTTGTACTTTATTATTGCTCATTGTTGCTCGTTGTTGCTCATTGTTGCTCGTTGTTGCTCATTGTTGCTCATTGTTGCTCGTTGTTGCTCATTGTTGCTTGTTGTTGGTCATTGTTGGTCATTGTTGCTCATTGTTGTACTTTATTATTGCTCATTGTTGCTCGTTATTGCTCATTGTTGCTCGTTGTTGGTTGTTGCTCATTGTTGCTCGTTATTGCTCATTGTTGCTCGTTGTTGATCGTTGTTGCTCATTGTTGCTCGTTCGTTGTTGGTCATTGTTGCTCATTGTTGGTCATTGTTGGTCATTGTTGCTCATTGTTGGTCATTGCTGCTCATTGTTGTACTTTATTATTGCTCATTGTTGCTCGTTGTTGCTCATTATTGCTCGTTGTTGCTCATTATTGCTCATTGTTGCTCGTTGTTTCTCATTGTTGCTCGTTGTTGGTCATTGTTGCTCATTGTTGGTCATTGTTCCTCATTGTTGTACTTTAGTATTGCTCATTGTTGCTCGTTGTTGCTCATTGTTGCTTTTGTGTGTGCATTTTAGCACCTACCGGAGAGTCATTCTAAACGGGGATTCATTTACACCTTCTGACCTTGCCCCTGACGCAAATGGGTTAGGCCTATTGTATAACCGGTACACAACCTGCTGAAGAAGACTGAACTGCTAGGCTAATTTATTTTTAAAATAATTATAATTCACAAATGGCTCACTGAGTGAATAATAATAACATGTCTGCAACAAACCAAACAAAGACCTTACCACTGCGTTCGGATCGTAAACGTTTTTTGAAATATAAATATTTACGGAACGAAACTGAACCTGGTCGTTCTACAGTGTCAGGTACCGATATCACATCACGAGATCAGTCGCTAAACCAAACAGCGTTGGTAGATCCCACTGAAGTCGACGGCTGTAGTCGACAAATCTTACCGAATGCCCCACGTACCGAAACTTATTCGCAATATAATTCCACTGGGCCTCCTATAGCAGTTCAGGACGCATTCGACGATGGTTCATCTGTTTCCTATCAATTTATACCGAACCTCATTAAATTCTTAACCAAGGGCTCATACAGCACTATGGATTTCTTGTTCAACTTATTTTCCATGTGTGTCTATATCGTGGACGTGGGTTTAGATATATATTTAGCGTGTTCCTACTTACGGGACGGAAAACGTTGGTGGTTTACCAACACCATCGGGTTCGTTATTGTTCCTTCCTTGGTGATGCAAGCGTTGAGTTTTTACTGGATTTGGCAGGACAAGAGAGAAACAGAGAGATTGTCTTCAGTTGGGGATTGCGATGGTAGAGTGGACTTCGTAGATGCTGGTTTAATCGCTAGGCATGCGAAAAATCGAAGAGAAAACGAGCTAGGGGTGCAGGACAGCCCGTGTCAACCATCTAGCGCGCTGTGGTGGCTTTTCATCATTTTAATTCATGTATTCCAGTTGGGCACCGTTTGGAGTTACGCGAAGACCATGTACTACGGGGTTCGCACCTGGCGCGAGAAGGATGGAGGAACCAGTAAATACAACGCGTTCCTCTATATGGAAGACGTTGCAATGTTGCGAATGTTTGAAGCTTTCCTAGAGGCCGCCCCGCAATGCGTCCTGCAGATCTACATCATGGCGGAATCCAACGAAACAGACAACCTCACTATCGCCGCAGTTCTCTCCTCTTTGGGCTCGCTTTCTTTCTCGCTAGCGAGTTATCACTCGGCGTTGAGACAGGCTCGAGACGATAAAGCCAATTTAAGTCAACTCGGATTTTTGGTGCAGCTATTTTGGCGAGGGCTTACAATAAGCTCCAGAGTTCTAGTGCTCGCACTTTTCGCTTCAGTTTTTTTTGGTTGGATTTTCGTTTTTGCTGTTGTTCATTGGGCTTTTATGACTTATTGGCTTATCACAGAAAACACCGAGTTCTGTTCCTCTATTCTAAAGAAAGACAGTAGGTCTACACGTTGTTTAGAATACTTGTTCGACGCGGCGATTGGTATAGTGCAGATATTTTGCTGGTTTAACGTTAAAGAAGGCCCATCTCGGCATAAAATACTATCTTTTTATTTGATAGTATTTATTGAGAATCTAATTTTGGTTTTTATGTGGTTTCTTTCTAAAAGGGAGTTCATGTGGTATAAGATCGCTGTACCAATATACGTAGTTTTGGGCTGCGCATTGGGAGTTGGCTTCATGGTCTTGTATTATACTTATTTACATCCGTCGAACAATATTCAGAATTGTTGCGGCTCTCAACCCCCTCCTGATGAAGAGGATGGTGATGGTGATGACAATAATGTTTGAATGAAACATGTTCGAATATAATTTCGTAATGATTCCCGGTACCAAAGAATAACTTGAATATATATCGTCCAATGTTTCTCGCTGATGTAGTCACAGTGCTAAAATCTGCAATATATGGTTCTATTAAACTCTATGTTGGCTTCCATTCAACAGATGCGGGGACATGAATAATGACAATATTATATTGTGGCAGAATAGTCCTCGCAATCGCACATTTATCGGCGGAATATTGAAATATGTTATGTGATAGAATATTGAGACAATGTAATATTTTGGCAGAATATAATTTTGTTACAAGATGATTTGTTCCATTTTTAATTAATTTAATTAAATTAAACTCATTGTATATAATATTCAGTGACAGACTGCGCTCGTGTGCTGTACTATGTCAATTATTCTGTTTTTTGTTGGTATGGTAGTTTTGGTAATCAATATAAAATAATGTTAAATCATTCGTAATATTTCCCATTACTTAGTTAGTACCAGTTGCCAATTTCAATTTTTATATCATTTTTATCTGTTTTTTTATTATGTTATTATCCAACGTATGTTTTTATATATTTCATTAGTATTTATAATTACCTGATATTTTGTATTGGTACAATAAATTATAATTATAATAATTCGCTTTTAGATAATTATTAAATATTTGTTCAGTTAGTAAATATATGCTGATAGTTATTTATATGTAACTTAATGTTATTGGTTTAGTATATAACCATCGCCCAGCCCACACTTAATATTAGAAAAACTAGAATTTAGTAAAATCGTCTCAAAAGTTTGCTTTTAAATTTAGATATTATCTCGGGAAGTTATTGGTTAAATTTAAAACGGTTTTCAGATTCGGAATCTGGAGACAAGGCGGTGAGGCGAAATCTTGATTACATTCTAATAATAATATTATTATGTATTATTTGTTTATTAGTACATAAATATTAAATACATTGTTAGTCTGATGGGCTGCTAAAAACCTATCAACCCCACCGACTGGCGGCACTACTGGCTGTTCCGACAAGTAAACCCCTCTCGACCATTTAACCTTGTTTGCTCTCGGTAAATAAAATGCCTCTATAGAATATTTTCCAATGTAATAAATAATAATTATTAAATGGTTTCGTATACCCCATAAGAATATAATTCGAACCGTTTTTGACTTAGTAGAAAAAGTACAAACAGCAAAGAAGGAAGAAGGCTATATGGAAAATATTAATATAGTAATGGTTAATAAAATTAATATTAAATGATGGACACTAGATTATTAATTTATATTCATTTATGCATATTGGCACTAATTAAAGAGACAATTGGCAACATTATTTATTGCACCATATACTATATAAACCAATTAGTAAATCGCATTAACAAGAACAAGGAACTAATTCGAACATTAATGTTGTTTAAATTTTAAATATTTTATTTCCTAGGCCGTATGTTATAGATCTGCTGCACATGGAGTGCACAATAAATGAAAATCATTACATAAATTTAATTAAAATACTATAAAAAGGCATTGCATTAAGACAAGTAAACAACACAGCCAATTTAAGGTAAATGAAACCAATTAACTTTTAGTTAAGCTAAGTTTTATTTATTAGAACGGGAGTATTCATAGAACATTGGAATTGAAGTATTGTAGTGAAATTATAGCAATGTAATAAAAGAGATGCGTGGGGGGGGGGGGGGGGGGGGTGTTAGTTATTGCTAAAGGACCACAAAACTATGTAGAATGCCAGATTAATTAGCTGGTATTCTGGCTGGCATTATTTCCAAGTCTAAATAAATTTATGTTTTCAACAGCATGAACATCTGCATAGCAAGGTATTTCGGGTTAATGTGAGTCTATGTTGTGGATATAACATGAATGAGTTGAGTAGGCAAAGATTTTTATAAATTTTGGTCTACAACGGTTTTGGTTTAAAAATTGTGGTCTTAAAATTTCGCTTGTTAAATAAAAACGCGTTTGGGTTTAACAATGAAAATATGCAACATTTCAGTTTAGTTCATTTTGAATATGCCAAGAAGACACGAAATTTGCGATGGATGGGATTAGACGATGGATTAGACGATGGATACCCTGTTTGGTACCAAATATTACAACCGAAAGTCCCAACTTTGTTAGGTGTTCCTTCCTTGATAAAATAAGTTGGTTTCCTTAGCTTCGTGTCAATTAGGTAAACGTATCAAAGAATGGATTAATCCGTAAAAAATAGCTAATTCTTTTTTTTTTAAATATAACATTCACGGACAATTTCAAAATTTTAGTAAACGTAAAAAAGTTTCAGATACACTTTTATGCCTATCTACCCACTGCTGTCTAATTATTAACGTGCCGAATTATATTAGCAATAATTATTTATCTTCAATTAAATGTTAAAACAAACCAAAAAGTAGAATAAAGATAGATTAAAAACATTAATTTTGTAAAATATACTTAGACTCGAAACTCGACTAAATATTATTGACATACCAAATACAGCGTTTTGCTGTGGGACATGAAAGACTAGCGGCGAAAATAACTCCAACTCACTTCACCGTAATTACCCAGATTGACTGAGTAAGAATTCAAAGTAACTTAGTATTTTTTACATTTATTGATTCCACAAAATTGCTTTTTTAACCGATCCGGCATTTCAGTAATAAAGATAGGACTTTATTCTACAAACATGAACTGGAGAGTATAAGAGACCACTTTTACAGCGGGGACGTCTGCCGGTACCACTGTACATGGAAACGAAGTTTGAATGAATTCACACGACACGACGCTGGGATCCTATAAGACTACACCACGGCTTGGTGAAAATGCAATTTTGTGGAATAAAGTTACGTAAAACAAAACAAAATGCTTTATTTCCTTAATGATAACCCATCGCTCGATGACGCTCAGCAAAATATAAATCTCAGCAGGGAAAAAAATGATAGTATTTTTCTATGAGAAAAAATATTATAAATTATAATTTTTGTGTCACTAATCCTGCTAAATTGTATTCCGTGCCAATTTTATTCAAATATAAAAAGAATACGGAAATCACAAATACAAGTCTCCTACACGAATAATTAATTTATCAAAGAGTAACAAACAGTCAGACGACGAAGGCCACACCATAGACAAATCTAAGACGAACAACAAACAGACAATCACCAACCAGCATGCCATTAGGTACCACTCCAATGCAACGAGCAAAGCGATGTATAACCCATAACTGCATAGACAATAGACACAAATTATACTATTAATAAATTAAAGCTAGATTCATACTCAATTGGTTCAATAAATGTCTATCATAAAAAATAAAAGAAAGTTATTATATTAATTTACAACATCATCCAACGAGAAATTAAATATATCAAGTTTAAACTGGAATTTAGAATGAAACAGATTAATTCCACCGTAATGTTAGACAATATCCAATTTAATTACGGTATGCATCTTCCCCCGCAGTACATTCTAAATTCCATTTTCAACGTTATAATATTATTTATATACAAAAACGTAACGCACAAATTTGGCTCGCCACTGTTTCATACGCCTGCACACTAAACCTTAAACGTGATAACCCAGAATAAATTAAAAAAAACTCAATTAATTAAAACATTCGGTTAAGGTTCAAAATCTCGCCAACTCAATATCTTAATTGTGGGGTAGACATGTTAGAAATGGGAAGATAGCGCTACATTATTACTGGTAGATCCTCAACAGAAACGAATACTGCAGTCTGTGTGACGGCATTCCGAAAAAAGTTTAACCCAAAAAAACGACGGTTGATAAACGATATCAAGTTAATTCCACCCACGGTAATGTGCTTTACACATCGGATATTGTCCCGAGAGCCGACTTGTCTGCTAGCGCAGTGTCCAGATACAACCGCTGCGTGATGTACCGCTCACGAATCTGTCGAACTTGTTGCTTCTCCTCCATGTCCAGAATTCTTATGAAATTTCGTAGTTCTGGAACAGTGAATGCTTCCCACTGCGGAATATAGATAGATAGTTAACTAAACACTGTATATGTAAATATCATATCCTACAATGTAATAACCCAACTTCTGGAATAATAATGTGTATCGTAATTCTCTGCAACCCCGCCCCATTTTAGTACAAATCTTAATGATATCACATGGAATTTGAAACTGAGATAATTTTGTGGACACCCCCAATTATTTTCTATAAATGTTATATTTATTTACTTTGAATCCTTGCAACGTCACCTTTCTATCGCTACCAATAAATCACTATATTATAAGGTTGAAGAATAACTGCCGTGTAACTAGTGCAATATCGACAGAGACACCTTTTTCAAACGCGTGTAGCTAAAGATTGAAAGCAAAAATAAAAATTCCGGCTCACCCAGCAACGGATTTTCAAATTTCATGCTATCTCATAGAGTACAAGCCGGTGCTGATAATTTTTGCTAATTATTACAGCGGAAACTACACTTAGTGTTGCAACGGGATCGGGATTCACAATTTTCGGGATCGGGATTTTCAATTTTATTGCGGCCAAACTCATCCAAAACTTAAAATAGCTATCTGCCCTGTCTACTAGTCTACCTACCTCTCTGGTTTATGGGAGTAAAAAAACTTTCGAGAAATCTCATGTACTAAAAAGTGCCTATGTAAAAATATCCACTGACTTTTTCCAAATGGTTCACAGACGTTGTTTATTTCCCACGTAAATATTTCATTAATATAATTTCTGCAACATTTTTCCAAAAACTTCCAACATTTAATTCCCCCAAAATTTTTGTTTTTGACAAAAATTATTGGTTTTCTATTTGGCAAAATTGTCCATTTTTATACAATTTTACAAATTTTAAAGCTGAACGGCAAATAAATTCAGATATAGCAAATCCCGATCGGGATCAGGATTTTCCACCGGGATGGGGAACCATTTGCAACCCTATACTACACCTGCGAATATCACTAATTTTCAAAGTAATTCTCATTTACCTGTATTTCTCCGGTCTCATTCTCCTGTAACACGAACCGATGTTTTGTGTCTTCGGGTCCCCAAACCAAACATAAATACAAAGGCCGCTCGCTGTCCTTCATACGTCGTAACTATTTAAACAAGTTTTAAGGTTAATTAAATTCAACGTAATCACTAAGACCTCTAGTACTAGAAACACGTTCGTGGGGCGTCGCGTAGCACATCGCGTAGAACTTGAGAAAGTTCGAAACAAGTTCGATTTGATCTGGAGTCAAAAGTTCGAGAGGTATTTGCCCGTAACTTTCAAACATATTGGGAACTTTTTCTCTAGTATGCCCATACAACATTTGGTTGAAAATGGTTAAAATCTTCAAAAGTTATTTACGAATGAATTTTTCATACAGATATACATTTCAGACAGACAGATAGACAGACAGACTCAGGCAGATAGACAGACGGACGGACATTAAATTTTTCCTTATTTACTAATTATAATTGTCTGTCTGTCTGACTGCGTGGCTCGCCCAACTGTACGTTTATTGTTACCAACTATAGGCGCTCCAACTAAGTGGAGTACATTAACTGCATTACAATATACAGTGGGAGGGTAGCGACTAGCGAGGGAGGTTTACATAAATATACAAAGGTCATTAACCCTGAATATAACGAAGTACGTAATTTTGTTACATTTTCTCAACTTATCGGCGTTCTGAATCCTAAATATATATTGTATTGTTTAGGAATATTAATGTTAAAATTCATATCATTTTACTTTATATGTAAACTAGAAGTTTATTGTTACTAAGTTAGTGATTAATTTGCTGCGTTATGAGGATATCACCGGAAAACTGATAAGTTGACATACTGTAACAAATAGTAATAATAATAATAAATAATCATTACAGCTGAGATGCGTTGACAGCTGACTGACCTGCGGTTTTCCAGATGAGTCGATTGATTCTTCAAATAAGGCAAACTTTCTCGGATGATCTTCCACATGGAATTTTTTGAGTAAGGCCTTAATGATCCCGATGGTTGTGGCGGTGCTCAATGAGTGGACAGCTTTGGTGGTGCCGCGCGGAATGAAAAACGACGTCTTGCCTGAAAAAAAATAATTAATTGCGCTTGGTAATAGAAGAAATTTAATTTAAAATAAAAATTAATCATTTTGTAAATATAAATAAATAAATATTTCAGCTCACCATAGTCACCGCTGGCGAGCTCTGGGCTGTAGTAGGCGTCATCAGATAAGGCTAATGATAGCGGCCGACAGCCGTGCTTCACTCTGATTGGTCGAGTAAGATTTAAATGAACCAATATGAAACCACGGAACACATCTGAGTCATCTTCCTGGAAAAGGTTCATAAATCATACACCCCTTAGCGGTCAATAAAATGTTGAATGTAAAGAGCGCCACCTAGCGAATAAACACTGTAAAATAATGAATTAACTCTCTCTCCAGGGCCTTCGTACCCATCGTAGCGGCACTACGGGCCCACATGAAATATACCAGATTTCTGAAGTTACATTTCACTTCGCAGTTTCCCACATGTTAAGAATGCCAGGCTTTCACCAAAACCAGGTTACAGAATGGCTGAATCTAACCAAAACAATAAACGAATTAGTATCTGTACAGGTTATAAGATAGAAATAAGCGCCAAAAACAATTCAGGAGAAATTTAAAAAAATACAAATTCTTCAAATATAAAAAACCGAAAATTGAATACCTGATATTCCTCATATGGGCGACACTACGGCTGCCGTATTATATTACAGATAAAGACGGTGGTATTCAGACTTGTTTGCTTTACGATGACTAATATTAAACCCTCTTGGAACGGAAAAACTTTCTAGCGTTATCTCACCACGTCAGCTCGCTCCCTAGTGCATTAACGACATCCAATGGGGCTAACAAGTGCATTGATTTGGTAAGTTTAGTCGGACTTTGATCAAAATTATCGCGAACAAATAAAAGTAGCAACACAAATAGTAATTATATAACTACTTTATACACTAACACAATCCGTTGAAATATTTTTACAGACTTTCAATTCAATGACGTTACAATACTTTTGCTGACTTTAACGAAGTTATTTTACTTTTTCGAAGTATAAAACAATAGCAAGAGGTGAGTAAAAATACCAGGATGTATGCTTATATAAGCGTGTGGGGCGAGCCACGAAGTTGGCGGAGCCTTAGCGAATTGACACTGTTAGGGGGTGGGTCAATTTATGCAAATAGTTGTCGTCGTCGTCGTTGTCGTCGTCGTCGTCGTCGTTGTCGTCGTCGTCGTTACGATTTTGACATGCTAATAACTTTGTCGGATTTAAAGCTGCCAAGTTGAAAATTTGTAGGTATCAATATGAGCAAAAGTTGAGATTTTTGAGAGACTTTCAGACACCATCAGTGCAATGGTCTCCCGCTAGAGGGCCACATGTCTAAACATTAAATGCCCTCCCATTTCTTTGCTTTTAATCCGTTTAAGCTGAAACTTGGCAGATATGTATTAGACCATTAGCTGTGACTTTCAAAGGAGGCGAATCCATCTGCAGTTCTCCAGTCTGCCGCTAGAGGGCCAAAGGTCTGAAAGTGAAATCGTTGTCGTCGTTACGATTTTGACATGCTAATAACTTTGTCGGATTTAAAGCTGCCAAGTTGAAAATTTGTAGGTATCAATATGAGCAAAAGTTGAGATTTTTGAGAGACTTTCAGACACCATCAGTGCAATGGTCTCCCGCTAGAGGGCCACATGTCTAAACATTAAATGCCCTCCCATTTCTTTGCTTTTAATCCGTTTAAGCTGAAACTTGGCAGATATGTATTAGACCATTAGCTGTGACTTTCAAAGGAGGCGAATCCATCTGCAGTTCTCCAGTCTGCCGCTAGAGGGCCAAAGGTCTGAAAGTGAAATCGTTGTCGTCGTTACGATTTTGAC
Organism: Nemertoderma westbladi; assembly: GCA_032718475.1. Taxonomy (NCBI): domain Eukaryota; kingdom Metazoa; phylum Xenacoelomorpha; order Nemertodermatida; family Nemertodermatidae; genus Nemertoderma; species Nemertoderma westbladi. The sequence continues at coordinate 34,785 of JAUCBJ010008277.1, read as the reverse complement.
ATGCTAATAACTTTGTCGGATTTAAAGCTGCCAAGTTGAAAATTTGTAGGTATCAATATGAGCTAAAGTTGAGATTTTTGAGAGACTTTCAGACACCATCAGTGCAATGGTCTCCCGCTAGAGGGCCACATGTCTAAACATTAAATGCCCTCCCATTTCTTTGCTTTTAATCCATTTAAGCTGAAACTTGGCAGATATGTATTAGACCATTAGCTGTGACTTTCAAAGGAGGCGAATCCATCTGCAGTTCTCCAGTCTGCCGCTAGAGGGCCAAATGTCTGAAAGTGAAATCGTTGTCGTCGTTATGATATTGACATGCTTATAACTTTGTCGAATTTAAAGCTGCCAAGTTGAAAATTTGTTTTCTTGAAAATCAGTTCAACAGTCACCCGCTATAGGACTACTTTATGCCTGAAAGTGAATAGATTCTCCCGTCTCATTGATTTTAATCAGTTTAAGCTGAATCTTGCCATATATTCTGGACCACATGCTGCGTCTTTGTGGGGGGGGGGGGGGGGGGGGAGATTTAATCGGTCTGCCGCTATACGACGAAATATCTGAAAGTGAGATCCGTCTCTCATTTCGTTATCCGTTATTCAAGATGAAACTTGGCCGATGTACGTATGTACTATTCATCCATAGGCTGTGTCTTTGTGGGGCTGGAGACCCTAATCCATCTTCAGTTCTCACTATACCGCTAGAGTCAGAAATGTCTGAATAGAAATGAAAGAGGTAAAAAGTGATTAGGCGAAATCTGCTTAAAATTTGCTAATACAGTAATACTTTCGAATTAGTACTTAAATTAAATTTAAGTCACGTGCTGCGCGAAGGCCCCACTTCGTGTATGCTTATGCATGGGTCTATTGAGTACAGTTCTTCAGAAAAGTCATCAGAGAAGCCCAAGTGGTATCGAACTGGAAGTTGGTACTCACGAGGAAACTGAAACTCATTTAGTTACCACTTAATGATGCGCTCGGGCTGCTACCTTTACGGCATTTGTGCCTCAACGAACACTCCTCTTACCGCTTAGTGGGAATCGAATCCCGCACGACCTCAGACTCCAGATATGTGAACGGTATAAGGTGTGGACAGGGGTAGTGGTTGTCCAAGGTGGGTCCGGTCTGCATTAACTATTCGGGAAATGTTAACAAAGTCAAATACTGGTACAGAACGCAACAGATGCGCTAACTGGAGTTACAACGGGAATAACTCCAGGATTGTTATCGAATAATATGAAATGGTTAGAGACAAACGTTTGACCAAGTGGTCACCAGTTCGATCCCACCTGGAATATACTCAGTTTTGCTCAACGAAAAAAATACAACACAAATACGAAATAATCATATCCGATAAAATATTACAATGGAAGTCATATTAAAAGATATTATCAGAAATAATAGTATCCATAGGTTAAAACATGAATTATTATTATTATTATTGTCACATACAGACACCATGTGGTAGATTGGGAACAGTGCATTACTATCTCTGCGTAATATTGGTCACTACAGAGTAATACGTTCCCAGATCCTTGGAGTTCATGTCCCATTTATAGGTAGGTTTAATTAATTTACATTGTTATATTAATGTTTACTATTATATAAATTATTTATTCCATTTTTTTATTCCAATGGATTTAAGATAGTTGAGACAAAGGGAGTTTCCCGTATGGGCGGGTGTATTAGACCGGCATTCATGTGGAGTGAATAAGACTAGTGGTCAATAATTATTCGACAAAATGGCATCAAAAAAAGATAAGAAATTTCCGGACACCACGACTATGGTGAACACGATCAGAGACTTCTTTACGAACAAGTTTGCGGGAGAAGCTGACAATATGTTAATAAATGCACAACTTAGAGAACATATTATTGAGATCATTCAAAGGAAAATAGAGAAGGTTATTACTAAGAATGATACGAGTGTAGCTGAGGGTTACTCAGAAGTAGAGCTGGCTGTGGAGAAAGTAGATATGGAAGATAAGAAACACGCGATAAAGCACCTTCAGGAAGCTAAAGTTTTTGCCGATAACATATTGCACGTAAGTATCGTGACCTGGTAAATAAAGCACTTTATGAGTCATTTTATAGCGTATTTTTCATAAGTTAATTTTTCATAAAATCGGCCTTGGACTTTCCTAGTTTCCTTATTAAGTCTCTTGAACTAAGTGTGTCGTAGCCACGAAAAACTGTTATGAATTTTGACAAATAAGACGATATCAAACTTTCCAAATAATAAAATCACAATACCATGTATCTTAATGCTCGTGATTCGGTTTTTTCGGCGACAAATTAATATCTAGTGGAGGGAAAAAATAACTATCTAAAACACAGAAAATAAACAGCATGATTAATATTAGAAAATTAATATAATAATATTAATTATTTGATTGATTATAGAGCACAGCGAAAATTTCGCAGAGAGTTGAAGCGCTGATTCTCGGGTTGACTTCCACTTTATCGCTGCCAGTTAAACCGGCCCGACTCTGCAACCAGTTACTCGACTACATCGAAACAATCGATTCTTTCGACCACAAGAAACTCAATCGACCGAGCAAAAAGTCCACCTTCGCTGTAACCAAACTCTGTCTCGACCACTACTTAACGATCAGCGCTACCATGACGACCAAGGACTCGGCAATCCTCCTCCTGTACAGGACGATGGGTAGGAAAACCCTCCAACTCAACGTGGAATCCTCCCACTTGGTGCAGCGGTCCGTACCGATCATCGAACACATATATCTTTTCGCCTGCACCCCGCGGCACATCTACACGATATCCGAGAACTTCCTTAACGTTTTTGATGTCGACACTTTGCAACACAAAAACGGCCTGACCTTAAGAAGCGACGTTGTGTACAGGATGGAGTTATTCGCGGACGACTCCATGTTGGCGCTGCACTTACACGTACCGATTGGTAACGCCGGGGAAGCTGAGGACACCGTGGTTGTCTACGGCACAGAGACTCTAGAGACGCTGTGGCATCTACCCAACGTCTGCCGGTTGCTAGGAGTCGCCCGGATGACAACTCAAGATAATAAAGTGTGCGTGGTCACTGAAGATAACGAGGTCTACCTATTTAACATGGTCGATACGGTAGTGGAGGAATCGAAACGACCAATACTGAAGACCAAGAAGCTCCAGACTTCCGTTCATCTAACAGATACCAGGTTATACGTGGGCACCTTCACTACCTCGCACTGCGAGACACCCTGCGTGGATGTCTATAGCATAGACGACTTAACTAAACCGAAACTGGAGACGACAATCGTTTCTAAGTCACCGGTGATATGGTTGAAAGCGGTGGACGATAAATGTATCTACTTAGTGGAGAGAGGCACGCGTCACAGCATAGCGAGGGCTCAGCAGAACGCTGACGATAACAACTACACGGTGGAAGTATTAGACGAATGGGTTGTATCCAAAGACAGCGATGTGCTCGTTGTACCAGCTATTAAAGGAGAACTCCTCACGTATGCATTGCCCTGGTTCAATCGACTTAAGATCCTCGACAGAATTACAGGCGCCACCGTTCTAGAACTCGGTCTCAATGAGTACAAGCCGTGCGAGAAATTAGTTCCGAGACAGACGCTAGTTGGTGTAGCGGACGAATACGTCGTGTTTACTAACGCGGGAAATTTAAATATTATGAAAGTGTGAAATCGAGCTACAAAGGAAAATAAATAAGTCAGGCTCTCTCTCGAAGAATGTTAAGCGCTTAAATATATTACCAGTTCAGATTAGTAGTTATTAGTTTATATAACATTATACAGATACCGGTACTTATAAAATGATTTATTTTATAACATTTATGAAAAAGATAAACACCAAACTGACTCCACTGTAGAAGGAAGTGTAAAGGTTTATATAAAGCATATATATATTATATAACCGATACTTACAATGGTCACTGAAATAGAGAATTTCACAAAAAAATGATATTAATTCCTAATTATTCACAGTGCAGTGATTAATACTAATTCGCACGAGGATACAACATTGGAAGTAAATAGTTATTATTATAAACAAAACATTATAACATTTTATTTATAGTTATAGTTGTGTAATCCAAATAGACATCGAATTTTAGAATTGAATATTTGTAATTCAAAAAGTTTAATTATTTAAAGCGTGGTTTATTTATTAATTAGTTTTGACTACGATTTTAATATTAATTATTATTAAACTTTGTCTGCAGTGTTGTGCTAAATATTAAGTAATTAATTATTTATATTTTTAAGGAACAACTGAATTACTCAATGATTTAATTATCGTGTACAATAAAACGAAAATCTACAACATGATCACAACTTTTCAGTCATCCAATCGTCATTGATCGGTGAATTTCGTAATTTTCTATAACTATGTGCAATTTATTCCAAATATTTATTGTGCACTCCCACAGTCCCTTGCACAATAAAGTTAGTGTGCACTCCACTCCACAGTCCCTTGCACCAAACAGTTATTGTGCACTCCCATAGTCCCTTACACAATAAAGTTAGTGTGCCCTCCCACAGTCCCTTGCACCAAACAGTTATTGTGCACTCCCACAGTCCCTTGCACCAAACAGTTATTGTGCACTCCCACAGTCCCTTGCACCAAATAGTTATTGAGCACTCCCACAGTCCCTTGCACCAAACAGTTATTGTGCACTCCCTCAGTCCCTTGCACCTAACAGTTATTGTGCACTCCCACAGTCCCTTGCACCAAACAGTTATTGTGCACTCCCACAGTCCCTTGCACCAAACAGTTATTGTGCACTCCCACAGTCCCTTACACCAAACAGTTATTGTGCACTCCCTCAGTCCCTTGCACCTAACAGTTATTGTGCACTCCCACAGTCCCTTGCACCAAACAGTTATTGTGCACTCCCACAGTCCCTTGCACCTAACAGTTATTGTGCACTCCCACAGTCCCTTGCACCAAACAGGTATTGTGCACTCCCACAGTCCCTTGCACCAAATAGTTATTGTGCACTCCCACAGTCCCTTGCACCAAACAGTTATTGTGCACTCCAACAGTCCCTTGCACCAAACAGTTATTGTGCACTCCCACAGTCCCTTGCACCAAACAGTTATTGTGCACTCCCACAGTCCCTTGCACCAAACAGTTATTGTGCACTCCCACAGTCCCTTGCACCAAACAGTTATTGTGCACTCCAACAGTCCCTTGCACCAAACAGTTATTGTGTACTCCCACAGTCCCTTGCACCAAACAGTTATTGTGCACTCCCACAGTCCCTTGCACCAAACAGTTATTGTGCACTCCCACAGTCCCTTGCACCAAACAGTTATTGTGCACTCCCACAGTCCCTTGCACCAAACAGTTATTGTGCACTCCCACAGTCCCTTGCACCAAACAGTTATTGTGCACTCCCACGGTCCCTTGCACCAAACAGTTATTGTGCAACACAGTCCTTTGCACCTAACAGTTATTGTGCACTCCCACAGTCCCTTGCACCAAACAGTTATTGTGCACTCCCCCAGTCCCTTGCACCTAACAGTTATTGTGCACTCCCACAGTCCCTTGCACCAAACAGTTATTGTGCACTCCAACAGTCCCTTGCACCTAACAGTTATTGTGCACTCCCACGGTCCCTTGCACCTAACAGTTAGTGTGCCCTCCCACAGTCCCTCGCACCATACAGTTATTGTGCACTCCCACAGTCCCTTGCACCAAACTGTTATTGTGCACTCCAACAGTCCCTTGCACCTAACAGTTATTGTGCACTCCCACAGTCCCTTGCACCAAACAGTTATTGTGCACTCCCTCCCACAGTCCCTTCCCCTAGCATATATAATCAATTTAGAAATACCCGATGCGTTTTAAACTGACACGTTTAATACATATTTATTCACCATGGTTTAGAACTGCCCCGGTCCTAACACTGTTATATTTGACTCACCATGGTTAGAACTTCCCCGGTCCTAACACTGTTATATTTGACTCACCATGGTTAGAGCTTCCCCGGTCCTAACACTGTTATATTTGACTCACCATGGTTAGAACTGCCCCGGTCCTAACACTGTTATATTTTACTCACCATGGTTAGAACTGCCCCGGTCCTAACACTGTTATATTTGTCTCACCATGGTTAGAACTTCCCCGGTCCTAACACTGTTATATTTGACTCACCATGGTTAGAACTTCCCCGGTCCTAACACTGTTATATTTGACTCACCATGGTTAGAACTGCCCCGGTCCTAACACTGTTATATTTGACTCACCATGGTTAGAACTGCCCCGTGCTAACACTGTTATATTTGTCTCACCATGGTTAGAACTTCCCCGGTCCTAACACTGTTATATTTGACTCACCATGGTTAGAACTTCCCCGGTCCTAACACTGTTATATTTGACTCACCATGGTTAGACATGGTTAGAACTGCCCCGGTCCTAACACTGTTATATTTGACTCACCATGGTTAGAACTGCCCCGTGCTAACACTGTTATATTTGTCTCACCATGGTTAGAACTTCCCCGGTCCTAACACTGTTATATTTGACTCACCATGGTTAGAACTGCCCCGGTGCTGACACTGTTAAACTTGTCGATTCTTTGACGTAACTTGTTCCTTGAAGAATTTCTTGAAGGCAGCGTAAGGTAGCCATGGTGACTACTGGGATCGAATGTAGTCGATGCTTGGTATACAGTCCCAGTCCCAGCCTCATGAGATGGTCGCATGGTTTTACCCTAAAAATGAAACCCGCGATTATAAAGTATCATATGATACTAATTCTAGCATAGAAATAGAATGTTGCACTCATAACGGTTTTTGCCTAGAGTGTGTGAAAACAACTTATATAGAGTTTAGCATGGTGTCGGAAAGCTTCACACAGTAGTAACGCTGTAACTGAAATTAAACTGAAACCGAAATACAATCTGAAATTATTGAAATAAATTGGCAATCTGAAACTGAAATTCTTTGAAATTAATTTCGGTGTTAACTGTTCAGCACTACTACACTATTATTTTTTAAGTCAGTCATGGTGAAAATACCTGCCCAGCTGCAGTCAATTTCGATTAGTAATAATTATAGTTTGCGAATTACAATTTGCTTTACAAACATTCCACTCACTATGTACGAACACAAAGTTGGGGCTTTCGCGCAGCACGTAACATGACATATATCAACCCGTAAGAATTTTAAATCTCGTTTATGAGGAAGGTTATCTATCACATTCAGACATTTCTCAATTTAGCGGCAAATTGGAGAATTGCGGAGCGATCACCATCCCCACAGGCTGTGTTCTAGCACATATCTGACAAGTTTCAGCTTGAACAGATCATAAATAACGAAATCGGAGAAGGATTTGACTTTCAAACGCGTCTTTCAAGAATCTATACTTTTGGTCTTTGATACCTAATTTCAACTCGAGAGCTTTAAATCCGGCAAAGTTATGTCAAAAAAGTAACGACGATAACAACATCTATTTGCAAAAATTGACCCACGCCACAAACAGTGTCAGTTCGATAAGGCTCCGCAAACTTCGTGGCTCGCCCCACATTAAGTTCCTAGTTGAGTTACTGGTGACTGTAGTTGAAATGTAAATTGTATATAAATATAAATAAACTAGACAGTAATTAGAATTAGCTGACTTTTATGTTTGGTTTGGGTTTACAAACTTTTGGTCTGGTCTTCCAAACACTTTGGTTTGGGTTTCCAAACTTTTGGTTTGGGTGTGATCGTCTGGTTTGGGCTTCCAACCCTGCTTTTTTTGGCCAAACCTTTGGGCGTGATTAATTGACGTTGTTATATTAGGGCAGACATTTATAAACCTTGGGTGGGGACAACAATTCGATAATTCTGACCGTCAAATCAGAAATTAGCGAAATGTAAACTCATCATCTAAAAATTAATCATAATGAACTTCTTAAATCATTTCCCGTCTGTCTGTATGAACATATGTCGGTTACCGAATGCCCATCTGTCTGCCGCCATTTATGTCTATCTGTCAATCATTACTTGGAGCCCTACTTTAGATGAAACTCATGCCGCATGAAACGAGCTAAAAGTGAGAACTTTAAAGTACCTTACTTGCATTTCGGTTAACTGAGCTGTGATCTATATCGCATGTTGATTTGTAAACAGCGACTATCTGAATAGGTTAATTATTATTATGTAAGATTATATAATTATGCAAGATGTTGTATATGTGTAAGTGTTGTATATTTTGGCCGGCTACTGCTGATATTCAAATATGCATATGACTTTCATGTCGTGAATATATTATACAATTTCTAAACTATTTAATACAAACCAATTTGAAACTTCAGATAAATAGATCGTAAAATAAAAATAGTAACATTATTGGTGTTCATCACAAGGTACCTGAGCAGAGGATGCGCAGCGGAATGTTACTGTCACAAATTTAGGCCAAAAAGCTTCGCTTTAATTAACGTGAAGTAGAAAATAAACTCACATTAACGACTACGAAATCGCGGTTGGACAGCCCATTGAGGGATTGACTCCTGAGAGATTTACTGCCAGTTAGGATGCGTTGACGACTCAACCCAGAGACGTGAGCAGCGGAAAGCGGTTGTTTACCGATCGAATTCCCGTCGATGGCGTTAGGGGGCGTCTCTTCTGATGGGGATGTGTCTGGCGAGCATTCCAGAGTGACTTTGGGTCGGCATCGCTGATGGCACGTAAAGTTACATTCTAGAAAATAAGAAAATAGAAACTCCTTGAGACAAATTTATACTAAAAGGAATCGCAATGTTTACCACAATTACCATAAAATCGATTTGATTTTACAAATTGCCTCCCAGAAGTACAACAATTAGTTTGACACAATAATAAAATAACCCAAACCCACCCCCCCCCCCCCCCCCCCCCCCCCCCAACTTGTTTAATAAATAACTGCATTAACTGCAATAACTGCTTTAATAGATACTCTCATAAACGTATCGCATCATAGCTTTCTATGGGGTTGGATTTTGCAATGTGGGCCGAACAAGTTAGTGATAGTGAGCCTTAGCAAACAAAACAGTCATGTTGAGAATTACGAATATCGTTAAGATTGGGCTTCGTAGTGCATGACCCAAGTTTTACTATAGACAATGTTTATAAAAATCTAAAATGTATTGTTTGAAAAAGCTCGCCTACTTCGTGTATGCTAGGTTCCTTATTGTTTGATAAAGCTCGCCTACTTCGTGTATGCTAGGTTCCTTATTGTTTGATAAAGCTCGCCTACTTCGTGTATGCTAGGTTCCTTATTGTTTGATAAAGCTCGCCTACTTCGTGTATGCTAGGTTCCTTATTGTTTGATACAGCTCGCCTACTTCGTGTATGCTAGGTTCCTTATTGTTTGATAAAGCTCGCCTACTTCGTGTATGCTAGGTTCCTTATTGTTTGATAAAGCTCGCCTACTTCGTGTATGCTAGGTTCCTTATTGTTTGATAAAGCTCGCCTACTTCGTGTATGCTAGGTTCCTTATTGTTTGATAAAGCTCGCCTACTTCGTGTATGCTAGGTTCCTTATTGTTTGATAAAGCTCGCCTACTCCCTTTTCTGCTAGGTTCCTTATTGTTTGATAAAGCTCGCCTACTTCGTGTATGCTAGGTTCCTTATTGTTTGATAAAGCTCGCCTACTTCGTGTATGCTAGGTTCCTTATTGTTTGATAAAGCTCGCCTACTTCGTGTATGCTAGGTTCCTTATTGTTTGATAAAGCTCGCCTACTTCGTGTATGCTAGGTTCCTTATTGTTTGATAAAGCTCGCCTACTTCGTGTATGCTAGGTTCCTTATTGTTTGATAAAGCTCGCCTACTCCCTTTTCTGCTAGGTTCCTTATTGTTTGATAAAGCTCGCCTACTCCCTTTTCTGCTAGGTTCCTTATTGTTTGATAAAGCTCGCCTACTTCGTGTATGCTAGGTTCCTTATTGTTTGATAAAGCTCGCCTACTTCGTGTATGCTAGGTTCCTTATTGTTTGATAAAGCTCGCCTACTTCGTGTATGCTAGGTTCCTTATTGTTTGATAAAGCTCGCCTACTTCGTGTATGCTAGGTTCCTTATTGTTTGATAAAGCTCGCCTACTCCCTTTTCTGCTAGGTTCCTTATTGTTTGATAAAGCTCGCCTACTTCGTGTATGCTAGGTTCCTTATTGTTTGATAAAGCTCGCCTACTTCGTGTATGCTAGGTTCCTATCTACACAAGTGAAAAGTGAAAAGTATCTACACTTTATTAGCAAAACAACAACACAACCCATTAATTCGCCCATGTGAAGAATACCAGGATTTCACTTTTCGGTCGAAATTCTACTGGAATTTTATATATGAAGAATCCCTAATAGATGCTAGAATGTTAGGTGATATCAAACACAATTATTACTAACTACTGTTAACTTTTCATTATGTAAGCAAGCAAAACCCAACTGAACATGAATACCAGCGCAGTATGACACTACAGTATAATCAAAACTGACCAAAGTGTTGAAATTTTAAAATATAATTAATTAAGCGCCATAAATAGTAATAACAATAAATAAATATGCCACATAAACAAACCGGTATGGCACTGGTTCGCGACTGTATCTGAATGACGTCTTTTCGGGAGAGTGTGCATCTCCGTTCCAACCACGTTGTCATTGTCCTCTAGGACACGTAGAGCTAGAAGAGCTTCCTTATAGCGCGCATCACTGCTAATATCATCATTATCTTCTCCACTAACAATTACAGAGAAACTATCAGTTTTATCTTTCTGAGCCTGTTCATGTAGAACTTTCGAATTGTCACACATTCCCACATCTTTTACGAAATCGCCGTTCGATATATTCTTAACAATTGCATTATCAATGTCAGGATAAATCTTGAATTCGTTAACAAAAAGTGTTTTCTCATTGTTGGCTGTAACTAGTTCATCACTAAGATCGGGATGAGTTTTGGATTTATTAACACTACAAAGTTTATCGTGTTTCTCCAACACTTCCTCCCAACTGGTATTGAAGTCACCATCCCATTGGTCAATATCGGCTCTCCAGCTCAACAGATGTTGCTTCAACTGTTCCCTATTGGCTGCGACCCGAGCGGGGCGATGTTTGACGAGAAGGGTCGGGGAATGAGGGTGTTTCCTGGAAACTTCGCGGGATTCAGAGGAACGACCGAAACAAGAGATGTTACCTCCGCTTGAGTCGGAACTACTATTCGATATACAAGGCATGATGGATACTGAGATACTGAGACACGCACCCACACTCACTCAACACATCATAGAGCCAAAATAATGTAATTATTCAAACTGGCCAATGAAATATTACGATATAATTTTGCCATTATAATAATTCCGCAGACAGCGCAGTCTCAGGCTATTGTAAATTTTTTTATTTTCACATCTTAAAGTAGTTTTCTTAACTATGTTTATAAAAAATAACAGTAAAAGTACTAATATTTTTTACATAATTTTTCAATATAATAAGAAAAAGTAAACAGTGATTTGTACACAATTCTAATACAATGATTATAATACAGTTAATAAATAAGCCTTTGCGCCATTATGTCTATATTATGACGAGAATGTACAGTACATCCCTGTTATACTTTACAGGAAAGAGTCTCATACTTTCATATATGACAAACGCACTCACAGCAACCAATCACCATCAACCTGCACTTTGTCAGGACACACTTAATTCGATTCCACCCCATGTTCCTCAATAAATACTATTTATGCCATGGTACGGTACACTACACTTACACCGCAACAAGGGAATTCCCTACCATTGAGCAGGCAAGTAGGTCCCTCTAGTACACACCACCTACAATTTTCTGGGAATATCGATTGAATAAGAGTGACGTGTTGTGCTTTATGCATCTGCATGTGTTTAGTATCCTTCATGCCTTTGCATATTCGTTATCTTATCTAATTGATTAGCTTCAAACAAATACTCATCCAATAGTGAAAGTCCGCTTCCCCCAATCTCGGGCGATGAAATATTATGTAAACGACCAATAGGAGAGTGGAATAGATGATGGCTCCTTAAACGTGTTAGCCATCCATCATCGTCTAGGCAACTAATACTATTATCAGCCTCTTGAATCACAGAATGTTTAACCAATCGACTGCGAGACGACTTCCTTAATAATGGCATATTGAAAGGTAATCAAGGTTTATGGAATTTAATAATAGATGGTTTCTCCCGTCGAAGTCGAACCACACGCCGGCACACCCCGAAAACACCCTTGGATGCGGCTACCGCATCCAAGTTGTAGCTCCGCGTTTTTTACGGGTTCCGTAAAAAAATAACGATTAATAATATCGATTGATAATAATATTTAACTATTTTATGTAAATTTTTTAGTGTGTCTCACTAATTAAATTTTCAATGAACATAAATAAAACTATCTCACAGAAAACCTAAACTCCAAAATATATTGGTAGTCTACTTGTATAGTAATGTCATTATTGCCACTACCAGTCCATATTGTAGAGCTTATTGTAAGTTCCTTATTATAAAGAACACCGGATATTGGTTATTTGCTTGAATTAAATCCTATAGTTACATATAAACCTGACTAAGTGAATTGTACTGTGGGTGGATGGTGCAGGTCAGGTAGAAGTTACCCCTAAACAACCAATATATATTTTCCAGTAAAATAAAATATTTAAATTAATATAGTAGTGGCGAATGTGTACCATCATTATGTATGAAGTATATTCAAATTTACATTTAACGTCCCATCAATATTGATGTGAGATATAATATTAAAGAATGAGTGAAAAGAGAAGATAAGTGGTGGGATTAGCCAGACAACACAGCTGAGTTGGTAAGTGAAGGTAATAAAACATGTTGTCTAGCTGTCAACCAATAATACTCCAGCTCCATATAAATATGTTCCATGAGATATGACCACCACTATGGAATAAGCCTTAATTAAAGACTGACGCAGCAGGCGAAGAAAAAAAAATATGAAAAATTAAGATCAGAACAAAATTGGCTGAGATGTTCTAAATTTAATGAGACAATGCAATTTTATAAGATATAAAGAACCATGGGACATGACGTGAGACAGTTTTTTTGTGTTTGGGTGGGGGGGGGGGGGGGGGGGGGGGGGGTAAAAAAGTGCTTTCGCAATAGTGTATAACAGCTGAGGTTCAAATAAAGTTAAGGCTGTATAAAATAGCATTGTTGTTTCCATATGAAAGACTCATTAGTGCTTAACGCAAAAAATGGGTGTGATAGATATGGAGTGTTCCTTGGAAGTTAGTGTAGGTGTAGCGCTGTTACCATTACAGGTTACAGTACAGGTTGCGTCCGAGCCAGAGACTCCGGGTTGCGTCCGAGCCGAGGTGTCTATCTTTATCATCTTCCTCCGCTGGTGACCTCCATCAGTGGGACACCTTCATCTAAAAATAAGTTCAACCGGGCGATCAGAGTCCCAAAAATCACTTAATACAACTTCGCCCGCCGGTCACCTTCGCTTTGCTCGACTGCATAAAAACAACCTAGTAAGAGTAACTCACATATAAAACCTACAATGTTAGTTCTGGAATAAATAGCAGTAAATTGTGTAGCTAGGTATTTATCTTATCGAATAATATACACCATGACTCGCAATAACAGGTTATACTTGGATGACACGGACCCCAAATTACCATGGTCTGTGCTGTCCGCACAAACTCACAACCCTCCTCTTAAAAAATGTAATTTATTGTAAAATTACCTTCTTTCAATTTGATTAATTTTCAGAACATCATTTATTTTATAAAAATTTATAATGGTAGTAATAATTATTGTAATGGTAGATAGCATTTTGTAAAAATAATACTTATGTGTTACTTTGTATTAACTTTTTTTTTCCAAACAAAGTGTTTTTTAGTTTAATTAATTAATTTGTTCTTTAATATGTAGCTAGCATTTTTATAGGTGCTTTTATAGGTGCATAGTGTGATATAGCATATAATGGTGCTAAAAAGTAATTTAAATGCAATTATATTATATTTCGGGTCATGGTGTATATGTATAAGTGTTAACTAAAGGTTTATTGTCGTCCATGTAACCAAATATAAATGTTTACCCTCGATGTAGAGGTTTCTTCTGCCGTGACGTAGTCGTTGGTGATGCCGCAGGGTGATGCTGTGTACGTCGGATTACCGCCGGAAACGCCTCAACCGAGGTTGTGGACTCGATTCAGCGATCGTATACGCCCAAGGGCCTGTGAACCAATCGGTGCGACGCAACCCGTAGCAACGGCAATAACGCAGCCAATAACACTTCCTAATGAACCTCCACAAGCGATCCCATTGGCCGAATATGAACCAACCGTATACCGCCCCACCGTTCGTATGACCAATGTCCGACCCACTCCAATAGTAGTGGAGGACGACTGCCGAAGTCGCTGCACTGTCACCGATCTAAACCCCAACGTTGCTATGGTAACAAGAGAGACGCCAACGAGTTCAGTAGTCGCTAAGCAGGATTCTCAACAACCAGGGGTGGCGTTGGTAGCTAAAAAGAATCCATTGGTAGCGCGATCGAAACGATATATGGTCTGGGGGGAACCCAAGATGGCCCATCCTTGGTGTAACACGGGTGGCTGCGGTAACGGTAGGATAGAATACATTCCACCTGGGTGTAACCCAGTGATCTATAGGAATGGATGCGTAGCTTCCGCATGTAATCCGGGAGTCTGTATGGAGGGGTGCATGGCTTCCGGTTGCAACCAAGGTGTCTGTAAGACTGGATGTGCTGGTGTATGTAGGAATGGATGCGCTGGTGTGGATCTCATGCATAGTCACTTACACCCTGCCGGTTCAACCCACCCTTGTCACTACGACGATTCGAGGCATTGTAACACATCGCGCTACCACCATTGCGACAGTACGTGCCCCAGCTGCTGCCCGGTGGCAAAAGAGAAGAAACGGAAGAGAAAGGAAAGAAAGAAACCAGAGAAACGTGACTTCGCTACGAGTTACTATGACGATGGGGGTCCCATTACAGGGCCACCGATATTTACAACTGATAAAGCTACGCACACACCGGCCCCGGCTCCGCGCGTCGTGCGTAACCAAGCCACGGCGTACGATAGCGCCCCGCCCACGGCACTCCGGGACGAGTCGACGTGGTACGACGAGAGAGACGCCGGGGTGCGGCCGCCGTGCGAGCACTGTGGGTGGGATCCGGAGTGTCAGTGGGGGTGTCCGGGGGTGGGGTGTGGTGGGGGGTACGGAGGGGGTGGTGGGGGGTATGGAGGGGGTGGTGGCGGGTATGGAGGGGGTGGTGGCGGGTATGGAGGGGGTGGTGGCAGGTACGGAGGGGGTGGTGGCGGGTACGGTGGTGCCGGGTACGGAGGGGGTGGTGGGGGTGGAGAGTGGTGCGCCAGGGACGCTAGGTACCGATGCCCGCACCCGCACCCAATAAGACAACCCTTACTGCCACCGACGAAGGATAAATGCACGGCATATGACCCCGACTACCCACCCTTGGTGTACCGCCGAAACGCATCAACCTCCTACAAGAGGCACGAACGCGTCAGATCCAGCAGCGATAGCGATTATTAATCACGATGGTTCAGGGATGTACGTACGGCATCTTAATTCCTGCTAACCGTATACAGTCGCTCTAAGTTTCAAGCGTATGTGTCAAAATAACCGATATAATGTATTGTTCATTATCAAAAGAAGTAGGCGCTACATATTTAGACAATAGTAAAAAACAATAATAAACCCAATAATAAATAAAAACAATAATAAAAGCAATAAAATGTTGAGACTGAATAAAAGAAAAAAATATATTATATAATAAAATGGTAATTAGTTCAGTCTGTTTCCCACCGAGAACACTTAAATGGGGAGATTTCAAGCATGGGTTTGCATGGCATCGATCTGCCGCGCTATTTCCGCAGAAGCTGCAGATACAGTCCACTCCAATGTTGTGGAAAGATGTTAGATTCCTGCACACAAGGTGGTGGAAACCATGGGTGGCAAATCGAGATACTAGGTGTTGCTGTGCCAATAATTTGAAGATAAAGTGTTGTTGAAGCATTCTCATGAAGGCCTAGAAGTTTCTTTATGTAGGATCCTTTGATTTTATCTATTTCATTGAGTTGACACGGTGTAAAATATATTCTAATCTCATTGAAGGCGTAAAATCACCATTATTGGGTCAATTTTCATTTGAAATATTTTCATACCCGTGTCTATTGAGACTCGCTGTAGACTTTTGAGGCACCCTATAGCTTTATATTTTTTACGATTTATATGTTTAGTGAAAGAGGTTGTAATGTTACATTAAGGTATTCATAGCTATTAGTTATCTCCACTAGCTCGGTGAAGAAGAATCCCCTGGAGAATGCCTCTTAGGTGCTCAATCGGATTTGATAATTTCATGCCATCATAGATCTTTACAAAGTTCCTAAGAATGGATTTAATCAGATCAAATATTTACCATTCTATTCCAAATTGATTTCCTATAGTCGATATATAAAATATAAATTACTCTTGTTCTTTCAGCTGGAGTAGACGTTTGTAAGTAATATGATGTCAACTGCTTCAATGCATGGTTTCAAGACCAATAAATGTAATTTCTCAGTCTCCTGTTAATAATTTTGTTAGAGTTTTTAAGAATATGCTAATCAAGGCAATTAATTCCTCTATAGTTATCTGGAATTAATTTAACTCACTTCTCTTTGTTTATAATTTTATTAATACTCGTTGCCCAGCCCATCGCGGATGGAACTCGAGCAATGTTTACGCAGGTATTAAATGAAGCAATAAAATCGACATCAATACCCATATCGATTGTTTCCACTGTAGACTCTGTAGTGTAGGGTCCACTTGCCTTATGATCCACGGAAGAAAAAAAAAAAAAAAAAAATGTTTGCATTTGCTTTGCAGAGATCGGCTCGTTATACCAAGTCTGTTCCGCACACTGTCTTTGTGTTATTTCTGGTATAGTATTTCTGACAACATCTTCCTGACTCAACAGCGCTGTGAAATGTTCCTCCAGTCTCTCTGTGGAAATTTGTGCCACAGTTGGTGGTTTATAATCCTCTAGAAGAGTCCACGGCGTTACCTCAGTTTGTTTGTTTTACACAGCACGAGTGTCAGATTCAGAGATTCAGATTTCTTCTTCCGCCGCATTGAGCTGCTATGGCAGTGGATTCAGTCAGAATCTCAGTGGCCGAGTCGATATCAGTTTCCTTTAACAAATGAATTACATCCACGTCCTCCGCCAAGACAATTAAACCATTCACAGAAAAAGTTATTGTTACTGAGACTTGGCAATGTTTTCTGATGAGGTTGATCTTGAGAGATACTAATAAGACACTTTCTGAGATATCTCAGGAAGATATCCTTAATATAATAACGTGTTTAGCAAGTCTACCCCCAGCCCACCCCACCCCTTACCTTTTCAAATTAATTCTACAAAATGTTCCATGGGATAGTTCGACACCGTTTTTTACTAACTGAGCTCCATTTAAAGTCGATCTATATTTAGCACTACTGTCATTGAAAATAATTTACTAATTCAGTAACCCGAATTTCAGTTCCCCCAGATTATCAACCATATCGCATAACTTGATAAATATAGTATTACTGTGATTGAGGTACTTTGCACCCATAACCTCGGATTGCCGTCTATCTGCTACATCCAGCACCCCATTAAAGTAAAAGTTAATTTTCTTCGACCATTAGGCCGGGGATTACGCACAAAGTCTGACGACTTATTACCAGTGCGGTCCCGCCAGAACTTGTACACCCCATAAGAAACTGGCACTCATTTAGCTACCACTTAAGGATGCAAGGCAGAGAAGCACCCTGGCTAGTCCCTTTAAAAGCATTCGTGCCGAAACGAAAACTGCCCTGGTCCCCATGTCGGGATCGAACCCACGACCTCCGGAGAGATGTGAATTTAATGCAACCTCTATATACACCAAGGTGTGACTAATACATTGTGATAGTGGCAAGAGGAAAGCAATCCCTCACACAACAACCCTCCTTACATAACCAACATTATATAGTTCTTGTGCACCATACCATACTTCGAATCATCATCTTAAAATAAAAAAGATTGTTCTTGGTTGCTAAATTTTCACTCTTTATGGTCTCCCCATAAAATCTCCCCAATAAACTTACCTTTACAACGCAGACACTTGGATGTGAGACCCCAAATAAACTCTCCACAGTGATCGCAGAACGAGGGGGGACTTAATGAGGTCAGTTGGAATGTATGGTTCCTATGGGAACTCCGTGGCAGAGTGCTGTAAATAAAATAGAAGAATATCTGAATAAATTATAAATAATAATAATATAATATATTATACCGTAATTCGGGGTGACTTCATACAGATTTTGCCTTTAACTGTGAAGTTCTTCTGAATCTTCTGAAGTTTTTATCCTCCACAGATGGAATAAAAAGAAAATTTTATAGTCGGGATGAGTACTACTACTACACCACTAGACTAAAGCACTATTTCAGGTGCTTAGTCTAGTGGTGTTTTTTTCTTAAAAACCAGCTGTATCAAGTCACCCCACATAACGGGGTGACTTGATACACAAGCAAATTTTCCGCAATAATACCACTCTGTGAATGAGTTTGGATCATGTTGTAGGCTGTGGGGGTGACTTGATACATCTTGGAAATTTTAAAAAAAGAACGAAGTCCCCACCTAACGGGGATATAAAATTATAGCTAAAATTAAAAATAACTCCATTTTTTATGGCAAAATATTTCATATTTAACAAGTTAAATTGCACTTTAAAAACGAAAAAGACCTTCATTGCATAGTGACATCCTGACACCAGTAAATAAGACAAAACATTTTAGAAAAAACTGCAAACTAAATCAATGAATTTAAGCACAAATTTCTGAATTTTGCCAAATCAACGTTTAAGTCACAGGTATCAGAACATTTTCGCCTACAATATACCGTATATATGTATCAAGTCACCCCATTTTAAGATACACATTCAAAAAACGGGCACTCCACCTACAATTCATATGAAAATTTGTAAATTTTTTTAGGATCATAATATTCAAACTCATCTATTAGCATCTGTAAAAATAATTTTTGAACAACATTAACCCAAAGTGTCAAAAATTCGACCTATATTTTGACATAAAAAAAAAGTGAATTTTTGAAAAATGCATTTTGGGCTCTAGTGATCACAAATGCAAAGCAATGACAAAATTTATTTTACTATTTCATAGACAATTTATTCAGACATCTTCTAATATTTCAATTTTTATCATAACATCACGCAATTACCCACAATCCGTTAAAGAAAAAAAGTATAACTTGCTGTATCAAGTCACCTCAATGTATCAGGTCACCCCGAATTACGGTAAGTAATATCTGAATACAGGATTTTATTTTCACATGGAACACATAGGTATTCAAAAGAAACAACATTTTATGAAAACCCTTAAGACCACCAATATTATTTTTATTTCTTTTTTAAAATTTTTTGTAGACAATGTACGGCGGCTGTGAGTCTGTGACTGGGTGAGACTGAGAGCTAGAGATCGAAGCCGAAAATAAACATTGTAACTCATCCAGTAAGAAGTAGAGATATCAAACTAACTATATTTAAAATGCCATTCAATCGCATTGCGATTTGTAGAAAAATTGTTGGGCCAGCCATTTAATTAAAACAAAGACGAAGTACAGTAACTACAGGCGAAGTGGAACTAACTATGCAGCTATGCCGGTAGGTATTTACAAATAATATATAAAATGAGGTATTTGCGTATTTTGTTTAATAATTAATACTATTATATTGAAAAGCATCATAAAAAAATTTTATAGAAAACTTTTATTCAGTTTATTGTACCGGTAAATTCCTTAAAAATCAAAGAAATACTTTTGTGGTCTTTATTAATTACAGTACAGCAGCACGGAATTAAATGATTTACCTTTATACTGGCTCTACTTTACCTTGCTGCCTTGGCAGCTACCCGCCTACCCAGCTACTCTGAACAGCGGGACCAAGCTAGGCTGCTAGGCACAGTACTGCAGTGTAGGAACCTAGCTGCCTACAGGCTTAGCTCTGTAGCCTGGAACCTAGCTGATCTGCCGGTAGGCCTACCTTAATTTAATATCCCCATCTTTGCTGTTGCTCGGCTTTCGCCGATTAAACATAAAAGCCAACGGACCAGAAGAACGTTTTTCATCAATCTTCCTCTTCGCTTCCGTTGCACTTTGAAGCAGGGGGCCTATAAGCGTTTTAGAATTGATTTTAGAAATCTGATGAGTAATTTCAAACCATTTCTCATCAATGGTTAGCGAATCATCTTCTTGGTTTAATTTCTCAGTCATTGCAGGGCAGCATTAGCGATTATCTGATTATCGCTTATCTCCAATAAAAATTTCATAATCCAGTAGGCTTAATCATCATATACCGGTACCTTTCTGCCTGAATACCGGTAACATAATATTATACTACATGTACTACGCAGGCCTAGGCCTACCGTTATACAGGTATACATACGTCCAGACGTCAGTCAGTCTGTCAGTCAGTACGGCTGTACGGTGTTTAGATTGGCAATTACTGAATTACTGAATTAGCCTACACCTACCAGCCTACAATAAAGCAATAGTACACAATACAACCTGGCGGCAGTACAGTTAATTAATCGGCAATTAATAGCCTACAATTAATATCACACAACACAACCTGCAGACCCAGAGACCAGGCGGTAGTACGGTGTTCAGTGTTTCAGGTGTTTAAATTGGCAATTAGCCTAATCAGCTAATAGTACACAACCTGGCACCTGCACCTGGCAACAGTCTGCTGGCTGGTCTGACACGGACCCAATCTCGTTTCAGCTTGAGGGCCACTTACAGAAATTAGGTACCCGTAGTTATAGACCTCTAGCAGTCAGGCAGTCGCCATATTCACAGACTCAGTTTGTGGTATTTAAGAATTTATAATTTAAAACAAAAATTGACATACTGTAACTGTACCGGTAGGCGGTAGGTATATTATTCCCCATCCCAATATACAGTATATGTACCATTCGATTACAATCACGATTACGATCATGATAAGAAGGGATGTACTGTATGTTAAAGAAGTACGTGTATTTAATTGATTTGAAATACAAATGCGGGTCAGGGTCCTCAGAGCTATAGTACCGTATGTAAATAATGTTGTACTGTACGTGTACGCAGGGTAATCAACCAACGGCGTGCGATGCTGACAGAGACAATCAAGGTCGGTACAGTAGAAAGTAACCAACCAACAGCGGTAAAGCCGCTTGTACAGGTAGGGGATAGGACAACAAACTAGTACAAAGTAAATATTGCAACAGTTGAAAAGATCAACAAAGTTTGAGAACGCTAAAGAAGATCTTAAAGAGGTTTTACAACACCTGCCAGAAAAAAATACTACTGCTGCTACTACTATCGGCATGCTGCAATGCAGCTATATATATTACATTCTCATGTCTATTATATTTCAATGGCCGACTTGTCGACAAAGCTGCACCGCCACAACTCCCTATCACCCATGTCATTTGCTAGATAATCCGCATCTCCATGGCCAGTGTCATTTAAGATGCGTCTAAAGAAAGTTATGGGCTGAACCATGATTATGCCCTCGGCCACCGAAGCACAAGATTATGCACTGACTGGTCCTCACGGCAAAAGCAATGTCCGGCAAAGCGGAGATGGTCCGTTCAGGTCTCAAGCTAGGGGAGACTAATTAAATCCTCCAATGTTGTATAGAGTCTGATTGGAAATGTGTTCATTATACTTGAAACAATGAACCCGGTGCAGCATTCTTGTGAAAGTGCATTCTCTGCAGTTAGAGCCCAGCATGGACTCCCATATAACAGTACTGGTACTAACCACTGCCATAAATAATCGAACCTTGGGGTTCCAATTAATTCTATGGGTCTTCCAAATCCAAACTATTCAATGCTGCCTATGTCTTTCCCTTGCGTATCCGAAGGTTTTCACCTGACCTTCGGATCCATGATCCCACGTAGCATAAATCATCATCGTGCTCAAGCAAGTAATATAAATAGCAATAGAAAAAGCTAATAGAAATAGCAGCCTAGCAGAATAGTAATAGAAATAGCAGAATAGAAATATATACAGTACATATTATTTTAAAATAAGACAATAAACAGTAAATAAATACAGTTTTAAAAATGTATTAAAAAGGCAACGTAAACCTTTTGATTACTAATAGATACATTTTATTGATGCCGAACGTTTTTATAATTATTGTGTGGTCGTTGTTGCTTTTATTTATACCTTACATATCTTATCCACTGTTTCCGTTTGTCCTAAATGTCTTATCACTGTATAATAATTACAATATTTTTTAGTAAAATTACAATAATTTTGTGGTTGTTGCATTTATACATTTTAACTCGTATCCACTATGTTTGTTAGTCCTAAATTTTACCAAAATTATGTTTTTTTTTCTTTTATTTATTATTATATAATATTATCTTATATATTATAAAATATATTATCTTATATTTTAATGATATACTTAGTGCCTGTTTTAACTGATTTAACGTCAAATAAAAAATTCCAATTCCAATTCCAGACCGGAACTTATGCTCTTACGATCAGACATTTCTTGAGGGCTGTCAAGGTTCTCTGTGATAATTTTAGAAGCAATCTGCTCCAATTAGCAGAGGAGCCTTTGGGATCCCTTTAGTGATTCGGTCAGTAGGCCTACCCCTAACTCATCAGTAGGGTACTGTGCTGCTGGATGTCCTCTATTCATTGTGCCCGTGATGGGTGTTACCATCACATCTTTATAAGATGTCTAAGGACATGTGTAGAACATAATCAACCACAATTACGAATAAGAATGGTGCAAGTGTGTCACCCTGAAGGACTCTCCATAAGACTTCGAATGGGTCACTTTCAGCAGTAGACACACATGTGGCGGGGAACCATCGAAAGGTGATCTGATACAGTACCTGCAATAAGTTCCTCAGGAATCCCATATGCTGCAAGTATGCTGAACATACGTGGTCGGGAGACTGAGTCGTTTTAAATAAGGGAGAAGTACAGTACATATAGGGCAAACACAAAAGTGAAGCAACCACTGCTCACATATTGTACGAAGATTGGAAATCGAACGATTACTTCAGCAACTTGCTTGGGCAGCCACCAAACATCGAGCACCTATAGAAACAGGGGAACCTTCCCGCAGTTCTGCCTTTTGTGGACGAAAGCATTCGACTCCATCCATAGAGTTAAAAAATGCTGGACGCACCAAGAGCTTTTGGAAAACCAGAGGTAAAAGTTGCTGGTGTTGGATTGTTATTGTATATTGTGACACAGAAGCTCAGGTACTCTCGCCAGAAACTCAAACTAGGTTCTTATCAACCCGGGCATGTTTACTGCAAGGTGACACATTATTTCTATTACTATATCATAGTATTGGAATAACCCAATGAGGAAAGCTACAATTGGTGGAGTTCACATTTCAAGAACGTAGAAACAGCAGAACTCTCCTCATAGATATAGATGATATTGCTCTGCTTTCTAATACCCTAGCAGATGCACAACTTCTACTACATAAAGTGGAAAGGGCTGCTAAGGAATTTGGATTGGGTCATGGATAGAGAGCATCCGAAACCGACGGTTAAATCTATCAAAAACGGTTACCATGTCTGGAAATCAGACCTCTCCCGTCACCTAAAGACCAAGTTCTTTCGAGTGTCTTTCTGAGTTTTTTTTATGCGAGGTTGAGACCTTTTTGGACTGCCTCAAGTTGTATTAGGAGTAGGCACTCGCGGATTTGGTAGGATAATTTGGTCATTATTGTAAACATTTTTGGTTGAATAAATTCACATTCTAGAATTTTGTTAAAGATTGAATATATCTTATTTTTTCTGAGCTTTTTTCGAGCTTTATTTAGTTTGAATAATTTCTAGACATTTATCGTTTAAGTTGAATGTTAAAATTTCAAATATAGAATAGACCACTGAAACCCTCATATAAAAAAGCAGCGCTAAAACAGGCCTATGATGTGTATTAACGATGTACTACAGTGTGGCAAAACACAATATTTTATAAGTTGTGTGAGACTCGTGATGATTGGGGTAATGTGCTGCCATAAACATAATAAGTAAGTTGGGTAATTGCGGAATATGATCCGATTGACAATAGTTTTGTTTCTCATCACAATGTCGCGTGTCTTGTACACAAGAGGGGAGTAAAATAAATTAGTTGTGCCAGATAACATATTAATAATATAATTGTTAAATAACAGTTTATTATCTCAATGTAATATATTAATTAATAACATACTAAACACGACGTGAAAATATGAATCTTATTGTATGTCTGATAACATGATTGTAATTAAACCCAATGAAAGATAACAACGTCAATAATACAACGGTGTAAAAAAATAAAGCAATCGCAGTGGAGTTTATGGGCATGTGACCAGTGTGCCAGGAGATAAAGTGGACCCCGCTATCAACAATTTGTATTGACTATAACTGTTACATGATACTATTAGATGCTATTGATGTACACGGAACATAATGTGTTGCCCTTATACTGGGAGTATGTAGGAATGAATCTTCTCATAACAGCGCGATATCGGATGAATATTAATTAGTTTTAACGATTTTTTAAATAATTTGTTGAATTGGCCTACCGGTAGGCCTATTGTTATTTATACAAAAAATAGGTTGAATTCCAGTCGGCTTGGCTTTACAAAGTATTGCGAGGGGAGCACAAGTACGGACTAATGGGACGTTCAGACCCCACCTTCCTCCTCCCCCACCTCACCGCCATCAACTTCCTCGTCCTCCGGTTCCTCTTCATCATCATCTTCTTCCTCTTCTTCTTTGTCCCCCAACTCGTCAATTTCTTCTTCGAGGTCCTCATCATCAGCCTCCCCAAGCAGGTAGTACTGCAGCGGGTTGGGCCAGATATCGTCCTTGATGACCTCAGAGAGTTCCACAGCGCCACTGTCCATATCGTCGTTGAAGAAGCAGAAGAAGCTCTCCGGTTCCTCGTACGGCCGTTTCTTACCCTCTTTGGACGGCGTCGCTACCCGTTTCGTTAAATCCTTTCCCGACTTCCAAGTTATCGGGGTCGACTTGGACACCGGTTCGCCCATATCATTCAATCGGAATTCTTTAGTCAACGAAGTTTCCTCAAAGAACGGGTTATTCTCGAACAAGAAACTAATCTTGTAGCCGGATTTATCGCCGTCAAATTCTTCTACGTCCAGTTTCGTGAGGTACTGGAGGACCTCGGTGTCCTGGTCGTGTAGGAAACCCTCGAAGACGGGATGGTGGATGAATGTGGAGAGCCAGAAGTCGGGGATGTTGTCGATAATTTCAGCGCGTTTATCGAACAACGGTTTCCGCGTTCGATTGAGTTCTTGTTCGACTTTTAGGATCTCTTCTGAAGCTTTCGCGTTTATCCTATCGAGGTCGAACTGAATATTGTCGATCTCGTCAATTGCTTTTTGGGTCGTAGCGTCTGCTACGTACCGGTACATTCCATCTTCCGGCTTACCGGTCATTCCGTTATCGGTGTTCGAGATTTTAGCAGGAGGGGCAGACATATTTATATTCCTGTGCTGTAGGCAAAGGCAGGTAGGGTAGGGTAGGTATACTGGTATATATTACCGGTATGTATCCTTATTCAGTCAGTCAGTCCCTTGGTTAAATAATTGGAAATACAGAAATAGGGCGATATACCGTTACAGATATTGCACAGTACGAGTACAGGTACGGCTGTACGGTACCGTACAGCAGTAAGACAGTAAGATGAATGGATGTCTCTACAGCTCTGTGATCAGGTGATCTATTATCAGATTATTACAGTACCGGTATTAGAGTACCGGTACTGCTGTAGGCCTACTGCTGCTGTGCTGTACTCAGGTTCTGCGGTAGCAGGCAAGGTACTTCACGGTACGTATTACAGTATTAAAAGGTATAGGCCTAACGATCTATAACGGGCTATAAACGATCTATAACGGACTATAACTTTCTATAAACAAGCTATAACTGTATAACCATCTATAACGAGCTATAATACTGTAAT
The DNA here is from genome assembly GCA_032718475.1 of Nemertoderma westbladi. Classification (NCBI taxonomy): domain Eukaryota; kingdom Metazoa; phylum Xenacoelomorpha; order Nemertodermatida; family Nemertodermatidae; genus Nemertoderma; species Nemertoderma westbladi. The sequence continues at coordinate 8,805 of JAUCBJ010008277.1, read as the reverse complement.
ACAGTAATATGAAAATTTACATTAAAAAAACGCCCCTTGGGTGTGTTTAACTTTTGGATTAGGCCTAACACGTGGTCTGAAAAATACTGCAGGTTAAAAATTAGGGCAGGCCTATCTGCCTATGCCTAATTGACATTGATATACTGGTAAGTTTTTTTTATTGTCCTATTACTCACTAAATTCAAATTCCTGTATTCTATATCGACCAGAAGCTGACAGCGGATAGCAGGATGGAGGATAGACAGAGAGATGGGAGACCTCCTCACTGCTGCACTTGTCTGATAGTCAGATAATGCAGTAGTGCAGTAGTGGCATGTTGACTAATGCAGTAATGACTGATTTCGTGATACCACAAAGATGAAAAGTAATATGGACTAGGTAAAAAACTAAATTGCGTAGGCCTAATTAAATTACTGACTAGGAAAATAAATCCATTCTAAAATATGTTTTTTTATTGTAAATTTTCAGATTATAGCTCGTTATAAGGTGGTTATAGCTTGTTATAGAAAGTTATAGCCCGTTATAGATCGTTATAGCCCGTTATAGATCGTTCTACCTTTTAGTACGTACCGGTGTAACAGCGGATTCAGTCCCCCGAAGAATCGGTCCCCCCGGACCAGATCTGCTAGCGGATTTAGTCCCCCCGGACCCAATCCGCTATAGCAGATTTGGTCCCCCCGGACCAAATCTGCTAGCGGATTGGGTCCTCGTTCGCGGATTTGGTCCCCCCAATGTTATTGCAATAAATTCAAAATACACTGCCAGACTGCTCGGTTCCCTTCCCTTCCCTATTGTCAATGGATACAATACTGACAGACCTGTTATTCAGTATGTATCGTTTATTGTTCTGGTTAGAAAACATTGTGTGTAACCTGCTCCTCTCCAATTTCGTAGTACGATAAATTTATTGTAATGAGGTTATATTGTTTTAGCCTTTTTATTATTAGAAAATTTATCCTCCCCACCTGCAAACTAATAATATGAATGAACATGAATGAATATGAATAACTGTTACTCAGTTGGGTTTAGGTGTAACAGTTGAACTGAATATACCCCCCCCCCCTCCCCCCAGAAAATACTATCTGTAAAACCATTTATATTAGGCCTAGGTAATTAATTCATTTAATATTATTAATTAAACGAAATGACACCAAACTGACCAATGACAAATCCAACCAAAGACACCTGACAACTCGAACTACAGTATGATTATTACTGTAATAGGGACAGTACAATATCTTCCTCCTCATCATGTAACCATCCCTCATCCATAATGAATCTATAATGTTGAAATTAGCCGCTTTCCTACGGTGGCTGAATTGTGCCACTTAATACTTTTTTTTTATTTTTTTTTTGAAGCGACTTTTTGGTCGACCAAAAAGTACTTTTTGGTCGACCAATAAGTCGACTTTTTGGTCGACCAATAAGTCGACTTTTTGGTCGACCAAAAAGTACTTTTTGGTCGACCAAAAAGTACTTTTTGGTCGACCAAAAAGTCTGGAAGTATTATCCAATAGAAAACATATATATAACTACAGTATTTTGGAGGTAAAATCAAATTACTGTACCGGTGTACATAAAGCTTTGTTAAACATATTGATCGCTAGGCCTACCGGTACCTAGGATATTAATCCTTCATCATGATAGTGTTACAGTTTTAAATAACCACCTAATTCACTTAATGTAATTTGATTTTGCCTCGAAAATAGTTGTATGTTTTCTATTGGATAATACTTCCAGACTTTTTGGTCGACCAAAAAGTACTTTTTGGTCGACCAAAAAGTACTTTTTGGTCGACCAAAAAGTCGACTTATTGGTCGACCAAAAAGTACTTTTTGGTCGACCAAAAACTACTTTTTGGTCGACCAAAAACTACTTTTTGGTCGACCAAAAAGTCGACTTATTGGTCGACCAAAAACTACTTTTTGGTCGACCAAAAAGTACTTTTTGGTCGACCAAAAAGTCGCTTCAAAAAAAAAATAAAAAAAAAGTATTAAGTGGCACAATTCAGCCACCGTACTTTCCTGAGTATAGTTGCAACTTTGTTGAATTGACTGGATATGTGTCATCTCCCGAAATATAATTATAGACGGCTTGATAAAGCTGTGTCTCATCGAAGTTGGCCATAATAGCCTACTGTACTGATACGACTATATCAGTATATTATACAGATGTGGGAATTTAGTTTAACGCAGTAGTGGTAGCTACTGCAGTTTTAATCAGTCTATAATTTAATGCATAAGCTACGCTGCTATGTCAGTACCAGTGACCAGTACTGCTGCACTCAGCACTGTCTGACTGTACTGTAGAATTATAATTTAAGGGGGGACTCAATCTGCGGAGGGGGGACAGAATCCGCTAGCGGATTCGGTCCCCCCGGACTCAATCCGCTAGCGGATTCGGTCCCCCCGGACCATATCCGCGGGGGGACAGAATCCGCTGTTACACCGGTCTTCACTGCAGCACTGCTTCAGTATAGTACTAGTAAACTGTAGTACTGTAGTACAGTAGTACAGTAGTAGGCCTACCAGTTGAGTTGAGTGAAGCCCTCCTTCTAGCCGTTTGTAATTTTTTAAGAACGTAAATTTATGTTGCATTAGATGTTAACGGCGCCTCATATACATAGATGCACAGGTTTCTCAACTTTATGAATCAAATTTATTATACCATATATATTTTATATGGAGGCATATTTAATCGATGAATATAATTGAATTTATTAAAATACTCCATCAAACTAAGAGCAACACATGTATCTATTATGCTACTACTGTATGATTACAAGCAATTTTTTGGTTAGATACATGGACACTATCACACCTGACTAATAGCAGAGCTAGTGCTGCCAGGGTGGGTGGGTAGGATGACGGCGAGATAAAATGAGACATATGGGTGGGACAACGCCTGCAATCAATGAAAACGATTGTTGTTGTCTTTCGTTCACCTTTAATGACTTTAAGAAAGAAAAATTGCGCCGTATTGATGCTAGATATTTAATTAGAGGGTAATTAAAGTATGGAACTAAAAAGTATAACTTATTTTGTTTATATGAAGAGATTCTCTGGTGGCCTAGAAATTAACACAAAATTTTGTCTACAGTAGTTCATACTGAAGTTTTGATCATAATGTATAATGGTGTATACAGTATACAATATATACAGATAATTTTTGTAACATGAAAACGGAATGATCGTCTCGATTTATTGTCCCCGATCTCTAACGGATCTGAGTTCCAGGTGTGTGGCGTGGGCCTCTGAAACTGGACGATAGTTGTGATGTCGTTAGATTCGCTAGAGGAATACACAGAATATAGTGAAGTTATAGTGAGCTGCAGAACGAGTGAAACAATAGTGAACAATCTTGCGCCGTTGGAATAGCTGTGCAATGTCTGAACAGGGGTTGATATATGAAGTGCATACAGCTGTTTTAGGGGGATAATATTTAATTGTTTGTATTTTGAGGTAGCGGCGAGCGGTAGTGATTAAAGGTGATGCACCGTAGAAACTTATTAATCTTCGTATGTAAGGGCTTAATCGATGATAGGGGAGCACTGCCCCACAAAATTAAACATTACAGTATTCGAGGTACTCGAGTAATCGATGTATGTAGGAGAGAGAAGTACAGTAATGTAATTGGAGAATATGTAAAGGAATACCCATTAGTAGCTGAAGTTCAACGAATTTCTTACGTAATCGACTCAATCTGTGGATATTGTTTGAGGGATGGTGCAACAACCAACAACAACCGAGTTAATCAGGCCGTGGCTAAATAATTTTGTGCAGACAAGCTAAACACCGTGGTTATCACATACTCAATAGGCCTACTGTACAATCAGGAACGCCCTTTTTTCTGATTTACAGTAGAATATCTAAATGGAGTGACCTTGAAGCAGTTAGTCTCTTGAGAAAGTCTCATCCATTAGCGCCATGGTCTCATCTAACTCAAAAGTCGATTACTCCCAGTAAGATACAACGACAGCAAGTGTCACTTACAGTACTATTCAGGTATTTTGTGTTGAAACGGAATTCTCTGTCTAGAAAGGATACATCAAAGTGATACTGCTGACTTTATTGCTTTAGTTACAAAGTTTTCCGAATAATTAATATTAAACACCAATTTCAATGTGTAAAGTCTCGTGATTCAAGGCAAGATCCAGTTCGTGATGTAAACGACCCCAGGTTAACCTTTTTGGAGGATTTATCTAAGAAAGGTAGCCGCCATGTTTATGAAGACGTCAACCAATAAACAACTTTGCAGTGGCGCAGCCATAGGGGGGGGGGGGGGGGGTGACATGTCCCTCCCACTTTTCAGGTAGGGGGGGACAACATATCATATGTCCCCGGCACTTTTTACACTTTTGTATATACGATTGTATATTCAATTCAAATTTCAAATGTGTAATATTATGGTTTTGTTCAGAAATGGAAAAATGAAAAAGCGCGACACCTTTAATTACAGTTGCATTAACAGCTCAACTCCAATTCATTTATAAATTTCAAATAATCATAACTAACTCTGATAGGGTATTACAGTATAACTATTAACTCCTACGTACATTTTAATCCTTCCCAACCCTGTAATTTCCAAACACCATGAAATATTTTTGCACGACAATAACTTTATATAACTTTAAACTTTATAATATAAGGTGTATTTCCATATCACCACAATTTAGGAATGCAGGACCTAAAATAATTTTATCGTCCCCCCCACTTTTGGGAACGTGGCTGCGCCCCTGCAACTTTGTAAGAGTTTAACAACTGATACAGCTTTGGGATTACGAAATTACTGTTTAGGCGTTGTTGAGCTCACCAGATTTCTCTTAAATACTTGTGGTATTGATCAACACTCGTATGTTTTGCTTGGCAAATTCCAAAACAATTTAATCGAAGAACTCTCGTTATTTTCAACAAGCAGAAGCAGCTGGTGGTAACTACAGTATTATTTGTCCTATAAACAAATATTAGAGACTGCAAGAATAGATCGGGAAAGACTTAATATTTTAATTGATGGATATTACTGAGTTACTGAATCATATGGGCAACATGTTTGCAATAATTTTTATGTATAATACTGTAACACTCGTCTTAGCGACATTGAACTGCTAATGAGGGATGATATCCCTGACAGTGATGAAGTATTTAGCCAAGATATAGGGGATGATCTAGCAAATGTCATGGGTGATAGGGAGTTGTGGCGGCGCAATTTTGTCGACAAGCCGGCACAGCATTCTTAAAAATGCACCTGCAATGCAGCATGCCGATCCTAGTAGTAGTAGTATTGTAACATTTGGATTCAAAGCGTGCACTTATCAAAAATGTGTCGCGTTAGATTAAGGAAAGCCATTTAATTTCTTTCGGAATCATGGCTTTGGTACCATCCCAACGAAAGCGAGCAACATAATTGTACTAAATATATTTTTAATCAATTATTGTAAACAGCGAAAGACAACGTTGGATGCCGAATCCACCATTAATTGGCTCCAGTCGAGATCCTTTCTTAAATATTGGGGCAATATGTCCAAATTTAAAAGTATATGGAAATATACCAGATTATGATTCCTTATAGATTATAGCGAGGGGATGGGCCAACTCATTCTTACATGATTTGAGTAGAAGAGCTGGACCGTCAGGACCTGCCGACGAGGCTGCACATTGCTTATCAATAGCCATGATAATAAGTTCTAAAATGTAATCGGGACATCAGTTAGTTAGGTATCATGATCGAATTTATAGAACTCGGAGGGTGAGTAGACCCTAAGAGCTGTAATTAGATTGAAAAAAACTGACTGGTACTGTATTGTTCGTGTAAAGTTTCACAAATATCAACGGGATCAGAAACTATTTTGCCGTTAATAACAAAAGGGCCAACATTTACTTTATCTTTACGTTTCGTGTTCGCAAAGGAAAAAAATAATTTCAGATTTACTTTAATCTTATTCACGGCATTAATTTCGTTCCTTTTTGATTCATGCCGGCGAGATACATATAAAAAGATAAATTTGAAAAGTATTTTTTAAATACTATTATTTATTTTAAATATTATTATTACTTTTATATATATTATAAATATTATTTTAAATATTATTACTAAAAGTATAATGATCTATGATTTACATTACATCGTTTTTTTTATCTGGATCCGGACAATTGCGAACCATGATTTCAAAAAAACTAGTTGGGTCGCAATTGTCCGGATCGCAATTGTCCGGATCGCAATAGTCCTAACTCCCTAACAATGGCATGTTATTCTAACTGTATGAACTACTGTACTCTCTAAAATCTATATTCAATTCACTCTATCAACAAACATTAGAGCATCGCACATAGTCAGCCATATACTAGTTCCATCTATCGATTCATCCGCTAATTTTATAAACTCGCTCAAAATCCATTTCTCTACTGTCGGAGATAAGGTGGATATATCGAATTGTAACATAAAACTAACGAATTTTATCAAATCTGGTCTGTTGCCAAACAACCCGTCAACGACTACGGGGAACTTACTGAGCGAGTGACGAACGGGAATTTCTTGGGTTTCGAACGTGTTCGCTATTAACGAACTCGTTAGTCCGTGGTCTGCGATCGGCCTACTGCCTCTCCAGATGACTTTGTACGTGGAATGTAACAGTTTCCAGATCCTAACCGTGGCTGCTGCGTCGTTGTGATGCATAATTATCAACATCCCCCCAAACCGGAGCATAGAATATAACTTGTTTAGGCACCACGAAACGTCTTTCATGTAATATAAACTATGTGAAACAAAAATAACGTCGAAGTGATTCAATCCAAAATCGGGTGATAACTGAAACGTCGAAGAAAACTCATTTCTATCGATAAATAAATTGTTTACTCGAGTTTTCCAATCCCTTTCTCGAGATTGAATAACAGCGATGTGTTCTGGATTCGGTTCTATTGCATATAAACTCGAGATGTTTACCTTGTTTATAATAATATCCTCCCTGTCCCCCAAACCCGCTCCAATGGATAGCATACTTAGTGGTTTTTGGTTCATATTACGTTGTAGTTTTATTAATTCCGATACAACCGGTTCTAATACGTCGTCAACGTTGTATTGAGACGCGGTTAGGTAACTGAGGAATGTGATAAATGTGTCTTTGTATTGGTCGTCTGTCAACGGTTTCAGATCGATTTCTTTTGTAGACTCCATAATGAAATCAATAATTAATCATCTAAATTGTACGTTGTATGTAGTGTAAATTGTTAGGCCTATTGTAAAAAAGTGAAGTACATTTCCTTCGGCCGTTAGGCACAGGATTAGGCAGAAGGTCTTGACGACTTATTTCCAGTGCGGTCCCCCAGAACTACGGTATACACCCAGGGCAAACACCATTACTCATTTAGCTACATTTAACTGTTTTAAGGATGCAAGTCAGAGATGCGCCCTGCTAGTCCCTCGTGTAGCATTCGTGCCGAAACGAAAACTGCCTTGGCCCCCATGAGGGGGATGAACTATGAACACACTGTAAAAGCTTCTGTGGGATATAACTGGCCCCTTTTGCTTCGCAATCCAGTTTCCCCACAGGCGCTGGAATACTCTAAAAGGTTTTCTAACTGTAGATATATTCCCCTCGCCCGCAAGGTACCTTTACAGGTGTTTTAACGGACATAAAAATCATTCTGCTATATACGTGTTTTAGCGGACATGGTAAGACAAAAACTTGTAATGCACAAACCACCTTTCACAGCTTAGCCGTGATGATTCATATTACGACATCTAGCAGCTGGTTGCTGACATGGAAACAGCCATTGGCCGCGTGGTTCTTTGTTTGGCTTGGGCCAATCAGGGCGGTTTTTCCTGTCGACGTGTAGCTTTCCTGCCGATCATAAGGAGAGTGTTCTGTCTTACAGAGGGAGAGAGAGAGTTGTTTACTTTTGTTGTTATTGCTGTCTAAGCCAGAAACACCGGCTCTAGAATACTGCTGTACCGTGAACTGCAGAACTGCTTGAATTATCGAAAGTATAAACTGTTACCTAATCTCACGAATCGAATATCACCTAACTCATTAATCATATTGTTTGTACTGTTATTTTACCGTCAGTTATTAATTGTAAATATTTGTTGATGGAAATATTGCTATTTGGATAATACGGATAAATCACCCAATTCCCAATTTTCTTGATAACACTACAGGTTAGAGAGACCGGCTATATATAACAATTGCGATTTATATTAATGTGGTGTGTATTGAATCCAATGTTATTTAGCAGACCCTACGCGAGTCAATTACTGCTCTCTTTATGTGTGATCAAATGTACTGACTGTCGGCAGAATAGTGTGTATGATTGTGCTTGGTAACAAAGTATTTCCTAAAGAATACGTTTTATACTTTAATCAGCAGCAGTATCGTTGCGTTTAGTATAAGTCTTAGTTCTGTTTAAATAGGTAAAGCGCCACGTCCTAAAGGAACTGTTAATATTTCCCGAAAGCCAATAATATCTGTCAGAGATTAATTATTAACGATCTATCGAATAATACATTAGGTATACACTACAACCTTACACTGTAATAATACAATTCAAGCATCCGAATTCAGTCTCCCGGGTGTAGATCCATCGGGTGAATGATCGCGCATGGGCTGACTTCGGCTAATGTTTTGCGTATTAGCATAAATTATTGTCGTATGCTAAAGTGGTTATAATTAACTAAAAGACATATAAATTTTGGCAGGTTAAACTGCTAAAGGTCTTCAAAAGCGAGAACAGTAACAGTTTAAATTGTATTGCAGTGTAAGCATTAAATACAGTTTAATACTGTTCTGTCGAACAGTAACAGTTTAAGTTC